>JAVQKC010036861.1:0-14852 GCA_036025475.1 Philypnodon macrostomus
ACCATTTCAGGTGACTACCTCTTGAAGCTCATCAAGAGAATGCAGAGTGTGTGCAAAGCAGTAATCAGAGCAAAAGGTGGCTACTTTGAAGAAACTAGAATATAAGGCATATTTTCAGTTGTTTGAGACTTTTTTGCTAAGTACATAATTCCACATGTGTTAATTCATAGTTTTGATGCCTTCAGTGTGAATCTACAATGTCAATAGTCATGAAAAGAAAGGAAACTCATTGAATGAGAAGGTGTGTACTTTTGGTCTGTACTGTATGTTTTTTCTCTATAGATTGCCTGTTCTCCAAAATTATGCAGGAAGTTATGGTTCAATGTAATATTCCTAATAATAATAATAATAACCTGCACAACACAGTATGCAAATATACTGTCATCACTATATAAGAAAAAAGAGCTACATCCGTATATCAGACTATTCCTCGACACCCCAAGTGAAATAAATCTGTTTGACTAATCAATAGCCACCTGTGTGGTGTATAACCCAGGCTTAGAGCTTTCTTGCTTTAATATTTATACAGTTTTTGTTTAGGGCCATTTAAATAATGCAGATCATAATGTGTTTGCAACATTGCATAATATTGTAGAGGCCTAATAAACAGCAAAGAGTGTCTGCTGGCTTCTACAAATGCACCCCTCATGTGTGTAGCTGTTTTCCTCTCAACTATTCCTTTTCAATTTTTCAATTTCAATCATTCCCTGTCAGCCTTTCGTTCAGTCTCTCTGTCACTCTTGGCGCAGCGTTATTCTGGGCAGGTTGTCATAGTGATCTCCATGTGATGGATAATGATATGCACAGTAGCCAGACACCAGTGGAGCATGGTGACTTGCTAGGAGCAGGAGGAGGAGGAGCAGAACGACCATGCATGAGGATACACCTATGAACACCTATTTCTTTACATAACCACCCCCACCAACGTGTTATGCAGGCGTGATGTGCGAAGGAGTGAATGCAAATCAACAGTTTATTGGAGTGCGGATATGGCGTTAGGGCCAATGCGTCGAGTGGTCTTGGTAATGTAAAGCCAGTTGACTGTACATTGTATTATATTGCATCATGTGTTAAACAGTCTTCAAACTGGAAAACTATACTTTATATTGAGACATGACGACTCCTCACAGACCATGATGGCTTCTTTTCCATTGGACGTACAAATAGTAAAATTACACACTGTCTTTCCAAGTTTATCAGTACTGATGTAGCAGAACATATGTTGTACCAAAAACCACCCGACCATGACATGACCTTTATATGAATGAATATCTAAAATTACAGTGGTCATAATTACCCCAATCTAAACAACAGTGGAGAATAATTTACTTCATATGATTCATCCCTTTCCCTGCCTAATTTAATGTCTACCCACTGTCTCTATCAATAAAAACTGAAAAACACTTCTATATATCTTTTTAGACTACTGGTATTGCATAGACAGACCCTTGCACCATGATGGTTATGTAATAATGTCATTTCTTTTATTGCACAGATCGGGCGAGAACCAGGTGACAATGCACAAGTGCTTTCTGCTTCTGGTCTTCATGGTCATCATCCTGCCCTCCCTCGGTCTGTCCAGGTAACTCTTATCACACTCTCACTCAGCTTATGCAAGTCCCATTTTTTGAAGCTCATCCTTATGTGTGATTCTCTCTGTAGTCTGGACCTGTTCTTCACTTGGCTCTTTGATGTCAACTTTTTGGATGAAAGAGAAGTCAAATTCCAGTAAGAAACTAACATTAACCTAAAAACCTTTTTGGCAGCTGCGTATATAATCTCTTTCCTCTCTCTGCAGATGTGTCTTTTTGCCTGATAACGGGGCGTTCTTTGTAAATTATGTGATCACGTCGAGCTTGATAGGAACCGGGATGGAGCTGCTTCGTATTCCTGCGCTGACTGTCTATACGCTCCGCCTTTGCTTCGCCAAGTCTCAGGCAGAGCGCATCCACGTCAAAAGGGTTAGCTTGTATTTTGAACTTAGCATATACAGTGAGCAACCTAGACAAGGTTTTTTTTTTTTTTTTTTATAAAAATGTTCTCCAAATGTGTGTTTTACCAATGGTGAGTAAGGCTAAATGTACTAAAATAATGGGATATTCAAGGAAATACACTCAAAAATACACAGGTCAGACTAACAAAAGAGAAGTAAAATAGACCTAATGAATAGGCTATCAACCCCAGAGAGTTAGTCAAAGCCCCTCTCAAGGTGTATTATGCCATAATCTCATATCATCTCATACTTAGTCAGGATATCAAAAATGTACTTAGTAGAATGAAATGTCAGTCACTGCTTCATCAATCCAGCATTCGTTTTGCAGCAGTACATTTGTCACAGTTCCTTGTTTCAACCACATTGGTAGGAGCGCAGTGGGTAAGCGTTCACCCTGAAACCAGAGGGTAGCCAGTTCCTCTGTCGTTGTGTGCCTGGGCAAGACACCTAACCCACATTGCCAATGAATGAATGTGGATGTATGATTGGTGTTTGGTGGTGGTCGGAGGGGCCGTAGGCACAGACAGGCGTCTGTCAGTGTGACTGTGGAGTGAATGAGCAAGATTTTGGAATATATATATAGATATATATAAAAGAATGCATTATTATTATTATTATTATTATTCTTATTATTATTATTATTATTATTATTATTATTATTATTATTAACATATTAGCTTATTTCTTTTGCAATGAAAACACATGTTTTCCAACCATTGTGTTTTTTTTCTACAGAGCCAGGCCTATGAGTTCCAGTTTGGTCTGGAGTACGCCTGGACCATGTGCATCTTTGCCGTCAGTATGGCCTACAGCATCACGTGCCCTGTCATTACTCCCTTTGGTGAGTGCCCGCTACATTCTTAAGCAGTATGTGTCCTCTAGGTGTTGGTCATCTGTGTCCGTGCTCTAACCCTGCTCTCCGGTGCTGCCTGCCAGTCCGGCTCAGACTGTGTGAATTTGCTGTTGTCCTCCTAGTCTCTCAGACATAGCGAGTTGTGAGCCAGACGCCCACTCTGCTCCTGTCTGTGCCCGCAGCATATCAGCCTTCTATTTACTTCTGCAAGAGCTTAATAATACCTCTCTGCTGCCACCTCCACTTGCAATGGTTTCATCGATCATTTCACTCAATAATAATATGAATAGTTAAACTGTTTAACCTTACCCTATTTCAGTTTTGTGTTTCCTAACTAGGCCACTCCAACCAGTACAACCCCTTTTCTATTTTTATCTAAATCAGTTCTAATTGACCATTCACAGCCAATCTATTATGGGGGTGGGTTTTTAATTGAATTGTGATTGAAATTACTATTCAATTGCAATCAGAGCTCAATCATGATCCATATGGACAGACTTAAAAATCCATGTAAAATGGCCTGGACTGCCTTTCATAGATTTCTAGCCTAGCCTAAATTTAGTACTGGGCTTATTAATAATCTCACCTGATTGATAATGTGTATATAGTTACCATAAATATGATGTTTTTGAAATTGTCTTTTGAAATTGATGCCCTTGCAGGTCTTCTCTATGTCATTCTAAAGCATATGGTGGATCGGTATAATATCTACTATGCATATGTCCCTACTAAACTCAACCAGAGAATTCACAGAGCAGCTATAAACCAGGTCACTGTGGCTCCTATTCTGTGTATCTTTTGGCTGCTGTTCTTCTCTGTGCTCAGACTAGGTACGTCCCTCCACTATAAGATTATTATACAATTTTTTTTACCTGTAAAGTAATTATTCCATATTTTCCTATAGGTCCAGTGCATCCAATCACCCTGTTTACCTTTGCATCCCTGCTCTCCTGCATCTCTTTCTCTCTCTTCCGCTTGTGCCTTAGGAAGCAGCCAGACAAGTCAAGCAGTTACCAGGTAATCTCCCCATGCACTTTGACTACTTATGTACGGCACTAATCACCTTGTTACTATGCGTTTTTTTTTTCTTTTTACAGATGTCAGACCAGCCAGCAGAAGGCACTTTTACAGATTCAGAAAGAAGCACTGTCACTACCACCACAGCCTCAAATGTACAATAATATTTTATACTCTTCATTCTTCTGTGCAATATATAACAACTGAATAGATTTTACAGACCTTTAGTATATATCTATAACCAGAGGGGGGTAGAGTAGTCAATAATTTTACTCAAATAAAAGTAAAAAGTACTCATTCACATAATTACTCGAGTCAAGTCCTGAGTAACTGTAACACACAAGAAACAGAATTTCAGATAAAGCTATTCTTACGTGACACACAGAGGTGGTAAAAGTACTCTTACTCTTTCTAGATTTCCAAGATTTTACTCAAGTAAGAGTACAGTTACTTCAAAATAGTTTTACTCAAGCAAAAGTCAAAAGTATTGTGCAGTAAAGATACTCTATGGAGTACAATGTATTTCTAAAGTTACTCAAGTAAATGTAACTGAGTACTACCCACCTCTGTCTATAACTATAAGACAATAGCTGAACTTCACTGCAGCTTAATTAGGCAGATACATTCTGGACAGTGACCAGATAGTCGCAAGGCTGGCACAGAGACATACACCGACAGTCAAACCTTCACTCTTACATTCATTCACTAGGAAAAATTTTGGACCAACACTGTTTTCATTATACATTATATACCAATAAAAATAAATCATTACACAACTTTAAACTTAAAAAGGCAGTAAAGGGGTCTTGGAGTCCAACATGGTGTGAAGTTCGTAATAATATAGAATAATAAAAGTGACATTTTGATTTCTCTCATTTTTCATCTCATCATTCACTTTCCCTCTCCTTCCCTCAGATGTTTGTTGCGTCCGTGCTTTTGGAACCTGAATTAGCCCTGACACCCATGCCATCCCCAGCCCACCATAGCTACGGCGCCATGGCAAGTGCACAGAGCTCCAGTCGCGGCCCTGCCGAGGAGGAGGAGGGGGAAGGGCACCATAGAGAGACCGAGCTGCAGGACTCCCCAGACCCCCACAGCTCCAGCCCGCTTATGGACAGTCCAATCGGTTAACATAAAATTTAACTCACTAGTTCCTATGGGAAGACAATGCTGCATTTTCACCACTGACTCCTGACCCTATCTAGCTGCCTAACACCCAAAAATGAAGAGGACACATGTACAAATCTTTATACATTAAATTCTCTGTATAGACCCAATATGCCAAGTCAACCATACTTGTTCACTCCATGCAAACCCACATGTACAGTTTGGGTGCTCTTGGTGAACCTTCCAACGTGGTGTTTTGAACTCTTGTAGCTCACTGTCAGATGTCCGGGTTCCTCTCGGACACATTCGGAGGTGAAAGTGTGCCCGCAGAGTGAGTGGGTGGTGTGAGCAGGCTTGCCCCCGGCAACTCTCCCAGAGTGGAGTACCACACCAGAGGGTGAGGGCAGCGACTTGTGAAGCCATCTGCAGTGAGAGCGCATACAGACGGTCTGTGGAGAGATGTGCTGCATATACGAGCCACAAGTCTCTTGGACTCTAGCTGAGGTTATTGGTGTAATATTGTTTATTTAAGGTTGATATTTTGGTACAGCATTTTTCAGTGTTCTTGATGTTATATGTTTGGGGTTATGGGGACCAGAGGAGATTGATCAGAGGATTGCAGAGATGTCCCTTTTTATAATTGTTATGGTGTATCTGTTTGACCAAATACATGTTGTGCTTTAACATGAGACTCAGAAAGGGCTGTCCAGGGAAGTCTGCTAAAATATATTATATTATATTGTACCTGTAAAGAAATAGTAAGTAACTTTCAAACTGATACCCAGTCACTCTTTGTGATCATATGGCATTTGTTCATGTAATAATATCATTTGCGCCCCCCTTAATGGAAAAAGTGTAAGAAGTCAAATGGGCTGAATGTGGGCCTAGTTTAGATAGACCTGGGAACAAAAGCCTTCATCATAAAAATCATCTCTCTTGCTCAAATGATCAAAAGCACCAATGTACATGTTTACATTAAGTAGTTGTATTGGGATATAATGCTTTATGTCTCTCAAACTATCAGCTGCATTGTGCACTACTGTTAGCATGTTAGCCGTGATACAGAATTTGTTTTGAATTCTCGCCCTTGGCCTGAACATAACCCGATTACCCCATTACCTATTTTCTAATGCAAATGAATGTAAACATATTATTCGTCACATCTCCTGTTGTGCCTTGATAAAACCACTCCCTTCTGTGTGACAATCCAGCATGGAATAACCTGGAAAATGCTGCATGGACCGAAACACTAAAAAGCATCAAAACAAGCAAAACAAGCCTGGGAAAAGTCAAGAAAAATGCAGAGAATGAGGCTTTTTGTTTCAGCGGATTCGTTCCAGTTCCTTTTGTCAAAACACAAAACAGCAATTAAGATGACATAATGTTCACACAATGTCTTTGGCCGGGTCTTATCTTTGATGACAGGTGACAGTGCGCAGTTTGGGTGGAATCTGTTGTTTTCTTTTCCTCTTGATGTTTTTGACCAAAAGACACGCAAACAACCCTCAAGGTGAACCTACCCAAGAATGAAGCTCCACCATCACAAACATCGTAAATGTAATGCTAAATGGCCGAATATATTGGTGGAAAAACATAGCTAAAAATGAATCAAGGTTGCCAATAAGGTGGACATCCTACATGTCAACACCATAGCAGCTCTGTCCGATTTCTTTACTGTTTTGTATTGTGGCCTTTGAGTATTTAAAGAATGTACAATTATGGCCAGGATCCACGTGAGGCAGTCCGCTTAACTGCTGTTTACCCCCGATTGTCCAGGTTCTTGAATGATTTATGTTTTTTTAATTTGAACTATTGTTGGTTATTCTATTCCCAAAGCATTAGGTTTAACATTGGCTTTTACAAGAAATGCCAATCATCAAAACTAGAGTTTTGTCATTGCCTAATTACAGCCTAAGCTTGTTATTTTCAGTACAGACTGGACGGTATATGATTTCATAAAGAGAAATGTATTTGTTCTGTGTTATGGCTATTTCAAATGTAGCTCCCTATGTTGTAAAACTGATGAAAACTGGCCGCGCAGTCAAAATGAAATGGTCAGTCAAATCTATTAAAGAAACATCAAAGAGGGTCTTAAAAGTTAGCGTCTTCTGAGTCTGTAACATGGCCTCTGGGTTCCCCCCAATTGAAGCTTGTTTCACGGACCATTAAACATCCCTTCTTTATGAAATTGAAGTTATTATGATATTCTTAGTTCTGATTGTGGTTGGGGGTTGTTTTTTCATGCTTTGCTAGTTTTACAGTGTCCGGTTATAGCCTCATGGACATCCTGTCTCAGTTTCTATGTACTATTCCAGACATGGCCTGTCCTCTCTCATGGAATATAAGTATCATACAAGCTTTGTTATTTCACATTGGAGCTGCATCAAATATGGTTTGTCCGGGGACAGACTGCATTTGGCATTGATCTCTGTCGGACTAATGGGTTTTTTATTTGTCAAAAGTGAAGTGCTGTAATCTGAAAATAAAGTAAACCTGCTCAGTTTTCTTGGCGCCATGTTTTTTTATTGAGCCTTTTCTGTTGCTAGCAAAGAAAGTCAAAACATACACTTGCTTGCTGTGTAGCTCACCTGCTTCATGTTTTCACAGCTTGTGTTTCACAGAGATGGTGTGTTAACAGGTGGTTATCTGAAGTTGCCTTTACAATATTTGAAACAGACTCTCTTTTCTGTAAAGCTCAGACTAGCCTAGCTTTTCTCAAATACTCAGAACAATCCACCTACCACTAGCTGTTTGATCTCGCAAGCCAGTAAATAGATTAACCTAATAAAGTGGCCAGTGAGTGTAAATGAACTGAACACCTAGCGTAATCTACTGACACCTTTTGATCAAACCACATCATTATAACATTAGCAAGGCTTCAATGTGCAAACTACCCTCAGTGCTAAACATATAATGCATCTTAGATCCTAGTGTCAAGTGCAATTAACACCTGCCTGCATCCAAACGAGCAATACCACCACAGCAGTATTAGATAAGTTAACACACATGACCGAGCATCTCCCACTAATGGGATGCACGCAGTTTGACAGCTGTGGAGAGTGCTGCTAGAAGAGGCAGGGGATGCTTTTTGTATGTGACATATTGGGTGTATCTTTTCACATCTAAGGTTTGACAAAAGAAGTCCCTGGCATTTCCCCTGTCACCCCTGGCAACTGCTGAGTGCTGTTTGTGAGTGAAAGGTGAATTCCTCTGGGTGTGCGGCCCGTCGCGCTCCTTCTCTCCTGAGCAGGTGCTTAGAATAGAAAATGTCTCAGCCTCCTGCAGCAAACACAATGGCACTACCAGTTGACTTAGGTTATAGCTGCAGAGGCTGATATTATTTGACTTTCTATAATTGCAGAACACAACAGCCAAAAGAACAACAATATTATTGACCAGCACAACTATATAACATTGTTTGTCCAAGTGAGACTGCTTTGGTCTTTGAGCTTATTCACCATTGCAACGAGACCTTTTACAGGGAGTCTATAGCAACCATAATGTTCCAGCACTGGCTATGTGACTCTCCAGTATACAACAGTATGAAATAATCACTTAATGCAAGTTTTAATCAAACTGAATTTCCATAGCATTTTTGTTTGTTCTCTGCTCCAATTGTGCCTCACTTTGAAATGTGATTTTGGACAAAGAACACAAAATACCTTTGTATCATAACTTGATACAACTGTCTATATTATTGTAACCTAATAATTCATTACATAAACACAAGGAAGAATTGAAGTTGAACCTTGCACAACACATGTTTAGTAAAAATGATTTACTGTCTGTCACTGGGCTGTTAACTTCCCTAAAGGTCTCTTTTATAAATCTATCTCTTTTTACTATGCACTACAATGTATAAAGGGAAAGATATGTAGCCAGCAGTATATCATGCAGGGTGGCACTGACACTCCTCACACATAGGCACAGAGGAACATCATTGTGGAATGTGTCCTTATCTGAACTGCCATCTTCATGTGGTTGTTGTAAGCAGTTTGGGCTGAGAAGAGTGGAACATTTTCAATCCCGTGGCTGTTTTGGTATAGTCTCATCACGGTGCAGAGTAAACCTTATTAGCCCTAACCCAGATGCACCATCACCGTCTGCTCCTGTAAATTGCCCACTTTTGTCTTCCCTCCAAACATAGGCAACATGCTACTTTTTTGACCATCGCTTAACTGTTGCCATGACAACGTCTGATACCCCTTCGCTCCAAAACACATTGCAGACATTCTAAAAATAATGTCCATGTTGTCTTTTCTCAGACTCCTCTCCAGACGACTGCCTTCAGAGTGCATCCTCGTGCCCTCCAAGGTAAGAGCGATTAATGAAGGGCCACAGGAGGTTAAAGGAGAGTGTAGCTGGATGTAAATTAGCTTAGACTGGAGGTTGGGCTGGGAGATTTCTGGTCAAAATTGGCTGTTTTTGATGGAAGAAAAAGATGTGTAATAAGTACAGTGTGGGACAGGATAGTGCACAGATTAAGAGTATGTAAGACATTGCTTCAACAGAAGAACAGTCAGCCTACAATGATACATGGAGTTAAAAATTGGAGGCCTCTGTGCAGGTTTATTCAATATAGGCCCCACATATGTAGCTGTTCCATTTGGTTATTTAGAAATTACATTTCAAATTTAATGTGATTTAGTAAGTGAACTAAAGATTCTGTTTTGTTTTCATATCATCATCATATTTTATAATTGTAATTTCCTGATTTTTTTGTAGCAAACTGCCTAATACTATACCCTGCCCTGACAGAAGTGAATATGCTGGAAGAAATAAGCATTAACCATAGTCGCCTGTTTTATAACTTAACACTTTATGCTACACTCGTTAACCACGGCTTCAAATACAAGATCCATGAGGTTTATCTGAAGGCCAAAGATGTAATGTCCATCCTGGAAGATAAAATAATCTTGAATTTATGTGACATTGTGCAGTTGCATGGGTAAGTGCGCTGATGTGCCTGAAGTTGCCCCCGTCTTGGTTGCCGCGGGCTGTTTGGAGCTTATGTAAGAGTGAAGGAATAGGCCGCCTGTGGGAGCTAATCAGGCGTTGTGTGATTGATTTCAAATGCTGACCGTGAACATCATCAAACACAGACAGAAAAAAAACACACTGACCTTGTTCAGCAGTAGCACAGAAAACACTTTATTTATTACTCAAATATATAAGCACAGAACAAGTGTGTTATCAAACCCAGGTAACAAACAGTGCATTGACTCGAATAATGTGCATTCATGAGTTTTTGGTTGAAGGATAACTAAGTGAAAGTCATCACTGTTTAAAGTTAGTAGCAGCCAAAAAATGATGAGGTAGACAGTGACACACCCGAAATGTACAGACCCAGATGTAAAGTAGGTAGCATGCTAGTTGTTTATCATGCCCGTCCAAAAGACTGGAAATAATTGGGAACAAACACACAGAGGTCTAGAACCTGCATAGGATAAGAAAAGATTCACTATAAATACATATGCCACCTACACAGTGAGTTAACATGACACCTGCTGAAAGCACATGAACAATGCAGGGACAACTTAGATTTAGACAAATGCATGTGTTCTTCAGCACTGGTTCTCACTCTATTAAAACTATAGTTTAGAGGCATTACATCTGACAAAGTGTATCATATTTATTCAGAAACGTGTATATACTGTATGTAGGCTGTACATCACCTTGGTATATGCTCTCAACTACACATAGATTAAATATAAAAATAAAGTTTATAAATGTAAACTCATTCTAAAGCAATGATAACCACATCTCAGCAGCTTGGATTAACAGTTGTATGTTGTTATGATTAGATACTTGGCACACTGTTGCTAAGTTACTTGGCATCATGACCATACATGTAGATAACAGCCAAGGATGTGCTATAGAATATTACAGTGCTATAGAACAGTTATTAAATGTACTTGTACCAGACAGTGTCAGCAGACATTATGAGTTATTGAATATGAATTATTTTCACATTTTACAAATAACATTTGTCTCTGTGTCAAAATCTCTTTACATACACTATCTGTCTCGCAGAACCTCTAATTCTGAGGTAAAGTTTTGTAGCCACAACATCATCAGTAAAAAAAATAATAACAAAAGTAACCATAACCTTGAAAACTGGAAACCCAAGGACAAAGAAATCCTTCAATTCCTACAAACTCAGTGGTCACATAACAGTCTTAGCTAGAGTTTAACAGTCAACCAAAGTCTATTAAAACAGATTCATAGAGGCTCTATGAAGGAGCACATTGCACACCAGTCAGTAAGGTGCACTTAAGCCTTAACAGTCATAGAACACTATAGAAAGCTATTAAATAATAACAGTTCTTTAGCATCAGCTGACTATATTAAAATGTATCTCTGCTGTAATCAGTAGGTCTAATAAATATTTTAGCAATATAAGAGTAACTCTCCATTTAACATTTAATAGCTTGTTCACTTGTTTTATGTAAGTATCACTGTGTTCCAGTTCAATAGAAAGCTGCCAGTCCTGGCCACAGTAGCCATCACAGTTTGAGTAGTGTGTAATGCCTATATAAAACATTAAGTGATTCACAAGTGTGCAACTCTTAAAGATACATCACAAAGACCACAACAGTCACTGTTATCATTACAGTAGATAATTGAAGCCAGTATATACAACATGTATTGGCAGTTATGTCCTGGATGCTTTCCTCAATGGTACTTTGTCCAGACCATTAAGAACCAAAGTGGACTGGCACAGATCCCTACAGCTGTACAGCATCATTGCCTGGTAGCTAACATCCACAACAACAAAAATAAACTCTGATTTGGTCAATCCAATTGTCATGTTTAACCACATCATACATTTGCTATGCTACGCAACCCCACTCACTGAGCAAATGTACAGCAGCCAAAGCCACAATGTTGCAAGTTACACAACCTTATTCCATGGCAACCATGTTGAGTGATTTGGCAGCATCTGTTGAGTAGCGCTGTATGCTTCAGTCGGCCTTGTCTTCACCGTTCTTGGCCCATCCTCGGCTCATGGCTGCCACCACGATGCTGTACATGTTCAGCCAAGCTTGTTGCAGAGGCGCTGTATAGGCCTGGCCCAAACTGCACTGCAGCATGTACAGAAGAGCCTCTCCCACCACCTAAAGCCCAAAACAAACACATGGAGAAGACTTGCAAATATGCTCACGAGCCACAGACAAGCACACACATTTGTCAGCATCATTTGTGTCCTACAGCGAATGACTGCGTGTTCACTCCAACAGCCTGATGCTTCCTCCCAAGGTTGAGCAAAAAGTCTTCCAGCGAGGGAAGGTCATCAAGGTTGCTGACAGCTGCATCAATTACCAGCATCACCTACAAAATACAGAGGAAAACCTGTGGAGCCGAGTGCACAAGAGAGCTCTTTCAAATGTATTTTTGGGATGAGAGCTTACCTTAGTGACATGTTCCACAAACTCAGGACTAGAGACACAGTCCTGGGTAGAGCTACACTTGGTCTTGTGGTAGAAAAGATTGAGGAGGTCTGGGTCCAGTTCAAACAGTCTGCACAGGAGACACAGCACACACATGTGGTGAAAACATTTAAAATAATCCATATACAAATCATTTTAGAGTCTTCAAAATGTCCCAACGTGAACTGCAAGTTATTCTAGTCTGTCACCCAGCAACAGGATATGGCTTCTATCTGTGCAATTTAAAAAAGATCAAACCTGTAATCCCTGTACCTGTTCTACCTGTACATCTAACATGAACTGATTATGTTAAATCCACAAATACAGTATAATAAAAACATATGCAGTTGTACTTAAATACATGTAATTTATAAAGTACTGAATAGTACCTGGAGAACATGACAACACCATGTGGTACTTTGTTCTTGCCCAGGCTCTCCCAGCTGCCTCGGATCAGCTCTTTATCTTTCTCAGACAGGTTCTCCATCTTCTCACAGGCTACAAGTGTGACTTTACTGCAAAATAAGATCAAGTTTTAGAAGTGTCATATACTCACAACACAATCCACAGATTAAAAAAGTGCAGTCACTAAAACAAGAACATGCATCTAGGATAACACAGATTCAATTCGTAAGTTAAGTGTCATGGGCCATGCAGTGGTGAAACGCTCAGACATTCCTCACCTTGTTGGGGTCAGTCGTTCTCCTGTTGCAGAGGTTTGTTTGTGGATGTTTTGGTGATGCCGCCTGAAGCCTTGCCTGACACTGGTCCCCTTTGCAGCCCACGTTGCAGTCAGAGAGACAAGTTCTGCCACGCTCCTATCTGTCACACTGGCTGCTATCTCTCTCCCCTTCCTGTTTGCCTCCTGATATGCTCTCTCTCCAGCACCAGGGATATTAGTCATGCCACTGAAGCTGCAGCAAGCTACAGCACCTCCTGCAGGTGAACCGATGACTAACCACATAACTGTCAATCTAACCATTGGAATTTACCTTTACCCAGAAACCACAGCATTACTTTCTATACATTATAATTGCCCCAGTCTGTAGGCAGGTGATGACCCATTTGTGGTCTGTATCATCTATTCTGGGATGTTTTCACAGCTGCCAACATTTCAACAAAATGAAATGTGTGGGAATGTTAATACAGTATAGTGGCTAAAGTAATAAGAGACCTGAATGCGCCACCTGGGCAAAATTATATTCTTTATCTGCTCCAAAAAGAGGCACTCCTCAAACAAGCGTGATCATAACAGTTGGCGGTGAAGTGCACAGCCTCTCATTAATCTAAATGAGATTTTCACAACCTCTACTTTGAAGAAGCTCAAATGCATGACAGCTCCAGCGATCAGCCTGATCATTGCAGGTTCCCACTTGGGTTATATCCAACAAAGTGGAAAATGGGTTTTTGGTGTTTCACTTGGAAATCGGAGGTGTGTGCAGTTTTCATGAGGAATGGGGGCTGTGAGTGGGGAAGGGGTATACACCATTCCCATGACAACCTCACAGGGTGAATTCAGTGAGGCTTTGTCATGTGATACTTGAGATCTTAAAGATGAGACTATGATTATCTGCCCCATATGTAATTACTAAGAAAAACATGACTGCAAAATGTATATGATCTCACAATGTAGTCAATGTAGTTAATGTAGGTAGCCATGGGTTGTACAATGAGAACTAGCCAACACTGGTTATTGATATTAATTTGTAATTATGTCCATTAATTTAGTTAGATATTGCATGGGGCAACAGAATTATAAAAATGTTTATTGAGATTTTTTGAATGTGAACTTATTCTGACATTCACTTACTAGTATGGCACCAAGGAGGTCTTTTGATCCTGATTATACATATTTAGGCTTGTCCATGTGGTTTGTCAAAAATGATGTCTTGAATTCCTGGTAATGCACTCTCTCTCGTTCTCTCTCTAAGTATGAGTGCAGTGCAGTATATGATGTGGGTCTATGGGCTTTAAACACACCGCCACTCTGCTCTTTGTAAGACCGACGAACAGTTAGGTCTGTTTTTATAGCTGGGGCTGTGGCTGAAAAAATAACTGGGAACTTCAGCCCAGAGTCCCCAGCCAGACTTGTTTCAGACAGTTAGTGTCCTTATGAGACCCAGTCAAATGCATATATTATTATATCGGCGAATCGAAGATATCATGGAATCACGTCGGTGTGCGTCCGCAGATCCTAGCTGTGAACGTGATAACTCAAAAACGAATTGCCGGATCAGTTTCAACTTTTGCACACTGGTACATACCATAAAGACGCCGAACTGTATCGATTTAAGTACTTCTACAATGAAGACTAATTAAGTAATTAATTAACTACAGGCCAAAACTGTGAACGCAATAACTTAAAAAGTCTTTGCTGGATCTTTTTCAACTGTTGCACACAGGTACATATCATGAAGATGCAGAACTGGATTGAGTTTGGTACATCTTCGAT
>JAVQKC010036869.1:0-24270 GCA_036025475.1 Philypnodon macrostomus
GGTCAGGTGTGGACTGTCAGGTGTGGACTGTCAGGTGTGGACTGTCAGGTGTGGACTGTCAGGTGTGGACTGTCAGGTGTGGACTGTCAGGTGTGGACTCTAGTTTACGGTAGATACAGGCTGTACTGCAGCTACAGCGGCACTAGCTTCCGATACCAAAGCTACTGGCAAAACGGTAAAGAGTAGGACATCCTAATCATTTTAAATCACATGACACAAACACACCAAACACCTCCTCTCCACCTCCTCTGCACCTGCACCAAACACCTCCTCTCCACCTGCACCAAACACCTGCACCAAACACCTACTCTCCACCTGTACCAAACACCTCTCCTGGTACGCAGTCCATTAAAAACTCATACTTTTTTTATAATTTTGTCTGTTACCTGTGCTAGGCCGTTTACTGGGCACCTCGTTGTGGGCGTCCATACTGGTGCTGCGTGTCCGTTTCTTCGGTAACAAGAGCGTCTCGAGGCGAGGGATCACCACAGACAGGAAGGTTTTGGCCAGTGGCGCCCTGGCCTCCTCCGCCCGTGATGCCTTGTGTGGGCTGACGCTCTTGGACTTTCTAAAGAGGATGTTGGTCCGTCTGTTTCCTTTAGGCGAGAGGGCGGGCTCTAGCTCCAACAGTAGCTCATCGGGGAGGTGTCCGTTAGGGGTGTCCCGTGGCGGTGAGGTAGATTCATCAAACTCCATGGGCGTCTCATCTGTCTCTGGTTTAGTGATGGTTACAGTGGGGGCGCAGTTTTTTGGTGAAGATGGTAACAATGCTGGTAGAGGTAAGGACTTGTCCTCTTGTGCCGTGGTAAGGGGTTCAGGTAGTGGTTTTAGCTCAGTTTCGTCTGGTGTCGGGGCAGGGTCCCAGGACACAGGGGCCTGAGGGAGGGACTTTTTGAGGCTCATTTCACTGCGGACCTCCAGGATAGTCTTCTTTAGTAACTTGAGCCTCTTGCTGCGGGACGGGCTGTGCTTCATGGCAACACTGAGGTCCAGCTTCTGTAATAGCTCCTTTAGTTGCTCCTCCAGAGGGGTGCGCTGGCGATAGGCGGGGGTCAGCAGCCGGTCCACTACAGAAACAAGTAAGTATGTAAGTAAGTTTGAATTATTTTGACATTGTAGAAGTCAGTACAACAGAGTTCAAAGCGTTGCATGGAACAAAGTGAACAGTTTGAGAAGACAGCCGCTGTGACAGAGCGTGGTTATGTAATGTCATGTTCAACACTGATTGCAAACATAAAGTATGAAGTAAACCAGTATTACCAGTGTATTTTGTCTATCTTGCTAAAACCTGCTGTTTGCCCTTAAACCACAAAAAGAAAATAACTTCGTATTTCTACTGAAAATAATGAGGGTTTGACTAAAAGTCCATGGTCTCAAAAGAAACTGCTTATATAGGCTACTATACATACAAAAATAAAAGACAATAGTGGCTAATGGTTGCAGGCAACATTGCTCAACAAATCACCTTCTGACTATAAAGCTCAACATAGTCTTCTGAATTATCAGGTAGCTTAAATATCTGTAACTGGAAAGCCAATGTTGGCTAATCAAGTGAAAGTTAAACTGCGTTAATGCACTGAACAGTCTAGTGTTTGACTTACTTACAAATAGCCTACTTCTGTGTGCGAGTGTTTTTGTAGGCTACAGTCTTGTGCTAATTTGACCATAAAGCCCAAAGCAGAAGCAGTTAATAGAGTGGTTTGCGGACCAATAACCCTGCCAAACCTCTGTCAATATAGACATGCTGTACATTTACATTTGTACTCATTTGAAAGGTTATATTCTGCACAATTGAGTCGCTAAAATATTTTACAGACAGAACGGCCATGTAAGCAAATTATCCGAGAATCTGCAGCATCGTGCCACAGCTAACACGGTACCGCTCATCACACAATAACTAGCAGTTAGTTAGGACAGTATTCTTCTCCACCAGAGCAGCGCTGATGTTCTCCCAGCAGGTCATAAATACGCATGCGCCGCACAGGGCAGATATCCCCGAGGGACTCGATAGCGGTGGTAACACATTTTGATGTTGATCCACCGTATTGTGACATAATTTAAGACCCGCTTAAACATATTTAAGACCAACTGCACCAGACCCCAAATCGATTGATCAACTTTTAATACTTCTTAAGACCCCGCGGACACCCAGTTTAATAAAAGTAACATTTAAATAAATTTTAAAGGATTAAATCAATAGGTTTTACTATTTTACTATGAGTAAACAACAGCAGCATACTGAAACATGCAGGACTGACCCTCGTCCCAGGTGAAAGGGGGTGATTCCTCTTGTTTGGGGGCCTCAGGGAGTTGGATGCCGCTGGGGAAGTCGAACCCGATGCGGTCCACCTCTCTGCGGGCTCTCCTCAGGATGGTCCCTCCGTGGTCCTGCATCCTCACAGCTGCTTTATAAAAGAACGTGTCCTTGGCATTATAGGACATACAGTTGGCGATGATGAGGTTGAAGTCTGACTCAAACTCGTCCAGGTTCCTGTAGCTGTGAGAGTCGATACGGTTCCTCATCGTTGCAAAGTCCATGGGGTTCTTAATGTGGTCCAGGTAATCCGGCACCTGAAAGGACAAATGAATATGAAATGTCTAGACCGAGCTTGGTCATTTAGAGCTGTGGTTCTCAAACTGTGGAAAGGGTCTTTGTATTTCAAAAATCACTAGGGGCTTACTTGATCTTGTTAAGTTTTAGAACCGTTTTTGTTTAGACTTAGGTCCTCCATTAGAAAAGCTTATTTCCCCTTTATTGGTACTGGGGCCTTCTTTGACATTCTGTTCCTCTTTTTCAAGTGAATGATAAAACAATCTAAAAAGTAACTATGCCTCTGAATTTTATATCTGTACAGATACAGGAAAACATAGATGATTATTACATCCAGTAACAGTAGGTTCCTACAGTGCAGTCTAATCAAGCCAAGAGCCATAAAACACATACTGTAACCTGCCGGCATGCACAGATAATAGGACAGCTATACTTATCTACTTTGTATGCAAACCAACGTATGCTGCTCCATAGACCTGCTATCCTTGTGGGACGGTAGAAAAGCTTTTTGAATTTAAAATCCCACAAACATTACAGTTATGTAAGAATTGCATCACCTAGAGCAACTCACACCACCTGGAACTCAGACTGAAGCTTACAAATATCATATTGTAGGTTACATTGGTAAAAAACATTTGCTGACTAGCCACTAGGGATGGGTGATATGGACTCAAAAAGATATCACGATATATCTTAGTATTTATCCCAATAATGATAATTGGCAATGTAAAACACGAGACACGAGTGCAGACGGTTTGAATAATTTATTTTCAATTTTAATCTAATTTAAAAATTATTAAAAAATATATTCTAATGTTATATTGTGATCTATTTTTTTTTTACTTTGATATACATTGGGGAAAACCTTAGAATCGGTTACATTTTTATAGGCTATTAGCAGTATTTTATCATATCACAACATTGTACAGTGCTTCTGGATGTATACCATCTGTGTGCTTCCTGTGTACAGCTTTACAGTGTTGCAAAGTAGCGCCACAATAATTAGCAAGAAAAACAGCAGTGAAACCCTTTTCACTGTGTTTTTAAAGTTTAGAGCTGGATGGCTCACATATAATTCATCTGCTGGGAGTGAGATTCAGACAACTACAGGATAAAATACTCAGAAACTACACACCTGACAGAAGGATGTACCGGTGACAGCAAGATTTCTATTATTTTATTTATACAAATGAAATTCATGTTCAGAAATAGGCCTAAATGTTATTATTATATAAAACAATGTGTCTTGAAGTGTTTTGGGCTGGTCACAAACTGCAGCTGCTCCCACAAGAGGTAAATCTGTCTTTTAGTGCTATGTGTTAATTAGACATTTAGTAACAATCCCCTACGCTTCATCTTGGGCAAGTTTGTTTATGCTCTGCACACGTTCTTACCGGGCAGAGGCAAATTCCTATTGTGGCCGGTATATACTAGCCACTTTATTAGGGACATGCCTAATAGATAGCCCTTCATTTGTCACCTAAAAAGATCAAACTACAGGGTTAAAACCTATAGTGAAATGCAAATACATATTCCACTTTATAAACATGCAGTATATGTGACAGAGCAGTTTCACTAACCTCCTTGGCGCTGACGGGCTGAGCGAAAATACTGTACTGGTCCTTCTCCTGAAGCTGCCGGAGCACAGCTCTCAGCAGGATGTTGAAAGGAGTCAACTGCATCTCCAGGACGGACTGCTGCAACTTCATCTAAATACAACCATGTACAACAGTGTTTCATTTAGGGCTGCTCGATTTTGGAAAAAAAATATCTAAATGTGATTTTTATGACCAATATTGAGATTGCAATCAGATTCACGATATTGTAATATTCAGTTCACAGCACAGTTTAAATCTGTCTGACATACAGTAACAAAAGACAATAGCGTGTAAAATATGAACTGTTCAACTTCCACAAGAATCACATCCCTTTCAGAACATGTTTGTACAAGATAAGCAGTGTTTTTTTAAATACATTATGTTTTGTGCAGAGGATATTGCAGCCTTTACATTTGGATAATTGCAACCATTAAGATTTTCAATATCGATTAATTGTGCATTCCTAGTTTCACATCTTTTACATATATTACAGCTTGTATTTTTAATGAATTATATAATAACTAGTCTTAACCTCTTCTCGCTTGAGTTTCTCCCTCTTCCTGATGAGCTCTAACAATAGTCGGGCTCTCTCTAGATCGTGGCGAAGGCGATGCCACTCTTTTAGCTGCTCCTTTAGGGCTTGGTTTGCCTCAGCGCGATGCTCCTGCTGAAAACACAATAAAAAAAATATTCAATACACGCACAAAAAAAAACATTGACTGTCCCACCTACAGAAAGCTTTATTTTTATTTTGGTACTTACCATTTGCTTGGCTTTGGGAGGCTGAGGGTTGGCCTGTAGTCTTCGGATGAGAGGCACATTGTTTCTTGACTGTCTTTTTAGCACCCAGTAATTGAATACCCGCTCGACAAATAGGCGCTTCTTCTGCACAGACACCTGGTTCAAGATGGTGTCCATACTGCAACAACACAGACAAAGGTGGTTATAAAATTTTTTTTTAAAGTCCTATTAGGTTTAACAGTCAGTCAAAAATGAATATAGTAGTAGTTCATTCAGAAGTAATACCACATTTTACACATAACTCACTATACTAAAACATTTACTGCAAATAGAAACTGGATTATCAGAGAAAATTGTTAAAACCAACAAATCCATAACACTTTCATACAATATTGTTGGTATCTAATATACAGTCATAGCCACATTATCATGGTTCAGAATGCAAATGTCTAATCAGAAAATATGATAGCAGTGAGTCAGTTGGCTTGATCATCGAGTACTAAAGAAGAAGAACTGAATTGCTGAAAAGTGAACTCTTACACACACATTTCCACTAAGAACAATGAAAACACCTTTATATAATAATGTAGGCCATTGGTGTAGTTCAGCTGTTTTTTCTTACCTTGATGCAGTGATGCTCGGCCCATTATTTGCTGGTATCTCTGGCTCTGCTTCTGGCTCGGGTTCTACCTTCTTGGCTTTTTTTCGGTGCCATTTTGTACGACCCTTCCCTCTCTTTTCCCTCTTCTGACACACTCCATTTTTTCTGTGAGGTTCGTCGTAGATATTGAGCGGCCTGCGATCGCACCCCTCTGGCGTATGGGCGCAACAATAGGCGGTCTTTTTCACAGAGAAAGTGGTAGCTCCTGATGGTGACTCCTCTTTTAACGGCTCTATTTTCATGAACAGCCCTGCCTTTTGCGCACAGCTGACGTGGAACGCAGTATAACAGTTGATTTTGTCACACTGGATGCAAGCGCCCGTGCCTTTCTCTTTACAAAGGTAACAGGTAAGCCGCCATCTTGCTGGTGGGATGTTACGCACTCCGTCTATAGGTTCGATAAAAACTGTATCAGAAAACCCAACCTCTGGAACCCAGATCGCGCACGCTACATGCCCCCACCGGTCATCGTCCGTTTTCTTGAGAGCACCTCCCCGATTGGGACAAAAGACACATTCGGCGGGACGGGAGGGACTCTGGAGGCAATGACGACACAACCACTGTCCTTCGGGGATGTAAGGGACGCCGTAGCACTCTTGATGCACGGCTATGTTACAAGAATCGCAGAAAAGAATAACATTGCTATCCGCACCATCGCCATCCATACAAATACAGCACACCGCGTCTTCATCCACGAGAGATTGATGTTCGCTTTGACCCTGCGTGGCCATGTAGGACTCCTTCTCGAAGCGGTCCATGAGGAACTCGAAAAGATTGTGTGACACTTGGCTGTACCCTTCGCTTTTCCGTTTCTCGTTCATCAGCTCGAGCCAGGCGAAGTCCTCCTCGTCCATATCGTACTCCACTTCTTCATCAAGCTCTTCTTCTGTCATTTCTGTATATTTATAATACACTGGGGGTCTTTTCGGTACCACCGGTAGGTTGTACTCCACCGTCCTGACTTTTGCCTCCAGTAAACCGCTGTTGTTCCCTTGAGTGGCCGCCTGCGTGGCAATCAGTGCTGCGTTTTTCTTCTGCTGGCTGTTTTTAAGCCGCACGGACCGCACTAAAATTTGTTGAGGTTTTTCATTGTTCTCCTTGTTGCTGTTGCACTCCATGATCTCTTGCGCTGTGGGGTCGTCGTCAGTTATAACGTCCAGCCTGTCGTAGATACTGATTCTGTGAACGCGGCCGTCCACCTCCAGCTCCACAATGCGTTGCGCCTGGGCGTAGGTCAGTGTTTCCCGATTCGGAGAAGGCTTGATGGGGGAAGACTCGCGCTTCAGCCCTGACGGGCGCTGGTTTCGACCTTTTTTCCGCATGTTGAACTGTATGGACCCTAAAGACAAAAGCCAGACAAGTCACACTACTTCAAATTCTTTCAGGGGTCACATTGAAACTTTCAAACAACGAGGCGCAGATAGAAGCAAAACTTTTGTTGAACCTTTCTGAAAAAGTGTCTTTTGGTGGACTGAATTACACTTTCTTAATGACCACAAACAAGACAAACTTAAGACAAAGACTAAATAGCCAATTAACGCCAACATGTTCATGAGTGCAATTATAAATGATATTGTTATAATATCTATCTGGTAGTACAAAAGCTCATTATGTTTTGGTACCGTTTCTGTCCTAGAGTGACCTAACATGACCTACTGACTTCGTGCTTACACATCAAAAAAAGTCAGTGTCTAAGCTATGTGTCAGAGGGCTTCACAAAGTACCTAAAGCAGTGACAACATTAATGATAATAGGAGCATCAGTTCACTTAGAAACGGCCCTGAAATGTAAAAAGTTAAGTTGTATTGAGCAAAAATGAGCTTACACAGCATGAGCTCACTACATGAGCACATCTTATCAACATTGTTAACAGCCTAATACTGGACGTATCTGAAATGTGTATATATTTATGCATTAACAACAAATCTTGAAAGGCAAATAGTAATCTCTTTCCCCAAACGGTAAAAGAGTGTGTGCAACAAGACAGTATTTGTGGTATGCCCTAATGTTTTAACTGTACTGTATGTGAATTCAAAGTGGTATTGTGGGGTATAAATTAGTTCTAATGGTAACAACGAGAGGCACAAATGTTAAACACTAATCTATAGCCCTTTAACGTGCAGGCCCTGCTCCAGCTGGCTTACTCAACTGAAGGGTCCTGCAACAAAAGTAGGTCAGGGGGTGTGTGGTAGAAATGGTTGTGCATAAACCAAAACAAAAGGACAGTCTTGACACTGAGCAAGATCAGAAAGTGGCTCTAGTTACAATTAGCAGTGTTCTTCTAATGGAAAGGCTCTAGCGTTGACGCAAAAACAGAAACATTGATTCGGTGCATCTGCTACAAGGGACATCCTGACATTGTTTACTATTTTGTTAGCTACAATAAACCCGTTTTAGTTCAAAATTATTATTGACATTCGTTGCCCGGTAACGACCTTGGAAAATGGGAGCCCTAAATGAACTAGATACCTTTAAATCTACCAGAGGTTAAAGCACATGGGATAGATACGGTTGTTTTGTCCTTGTTCGTTTACCCATTACAGGCCACTTTAATAAGAGAAACTGACCCCGGGCTGAAACAACAATGCGCCTTTATCCGCCGCAGCCGGAGGGAGCGGGCTGTTGTTGAATTACAGCGGCAACCAGCAGCTTTAACTCGGTCAGCCTCGCTCTGAATGAACAGGGTCTGTCTGTGCTAGCTTTAATGTTGGCTTGGCTGACTCTGACTCCTATGTTAAAATCAACGAAAAATTGTGTTTCAAATGCGGATAATTATTAACTAAATGGTTGGTATGTCACCGCGGAGCCAGGTGGTGTTTTTTATCCGGTGGTGGGCCTCTCTGGTGGTCCGTAAAACGCATTAGGACACTCCGTCCACAAACCTAGCTCCTTTAGCCTTTAGCCGCACTGTGGGAGGAAATATGGCGACCAGCACAACAAGAAACTGCCTCCACTGAAAAAGTTGGTTATTCGTTGTAGAATAAGACGATCGTTTTCTGTCAAACATTACTAAAATGTGGGAAACAAGTGTTTAAATATGTCTGCAAAATGAGACCGGACCAACCTGTTTATTTGTAAGAATTCAGCCTTTTAAAACAGCAGCAATGGCGGCGCGGCCTGCGGAGCAGTGGCACTTAATTCCACATTCAGTCAGCTCCTCCAAAGGCGGCCGCGGCGGGCGCTGAACCGGACAGATCCCGATAGAAACCGGCGGGTATCCAGGGCTCCAGGCTCGGTCTGAGGTGTTGTGCTGTATTAGAGATAAGTATTGACCGGTATAAGGGCGTAAAGAGGCGGACTGAAGTATCTGTCGCTCAGCGGCAGCCCGAGCTTCTCTTCCCCCAACAACAATGCAGCTGCCAGGCGTATCGTGTGATGTCAGGACGTACGGTAGAAATCCCGGAAGTCAGCGGTGGTGTGTTGTGTTGTAAATGTTAAGCCTGAAAATTACTGTAAATGACTCAGTTTGAGACGAATCACAAACCGATGTAGAGGAAATAAAGAGTAACGTCTGAAGCAATACATGAATAGGCCCACTAATGTTGCTACTATGTGTGGTCCCACACATGTAGACCCCAGTGTGCCTCTGTGACAATGAAAAGTTGAACCACTCCTGTCTGTTTCACTTCATCTTACTGTATGGGCACGGTGGGTGCAGTCCACATCCCCCAAAGCCCAGAATTGCCAGTTTCTTTAATCAAGCATCAATGAAAAGAGTCTGTAAGCATCAGTTAATTTATTATACATCAAACCTTAACATTAGGCCAGCACGCCTGACTAAAATTTTGTAATTATAGATAAAAATTAGATCACAAAGACTCAGATTCTTGGTCTTGGGTCTGACTGGAGCAGGCAGATGGGATGTCCTCTTTTGACAGAAGGTTGTTTTTTCGTAGGTGGCAGGCCTGCTGGTATGGAGGCTGAATGGGTGGCTGAGTGGGGGGCGTGTACTGGTACTCCTTACTGTCATCCAACTGTCAAGAAAGAACACAATAACAAACGGCTGAATAAAGCCCTTAATACATTCTGGAACATGAATAATACAATAATGGTCAAAACAGTTGATTTTTTTTAATTACCAAAAAAGTGATTACCTGCAGAGGGTAGGTTCTGTCAGAGTCGTATGCACTGAGATCACCACAGGCCAAGAAAGGAACAATGACACGGTTTGGACCCTCCAACTGGTTAAAGTCCACATCTGAGAATACAATAATACAGACAAAACGATGATATAAGTAAGACAATGATAGCTGATGTAACACTTTATTGTTCAATGGACAGAGATAGACTTGTATTACTGTAGGAGTGGTCCAGCAAAGGGTTGGACATATTTGGAACATAACCTTCAGGAGGCTGGTAATTCTGACAGACAACAAATGCCTCTGAAAAGATACAGAAATTTAAAAACAAATATTATTATTATAGCAAAACTTTTAATATACACATAAAAATGAGCAAGCAATATGCAAGCTCATGTCTCTCCAATTATAATGTACAAAACGGTTGTGGAATCTCACCAATGCTGGAGTTCCTGCTGCTGCGAGGCTTTGCACAAGTGACACCACTAAAGAAGATTTTCAGCTGAGAATATAGCAATGTAACATCCTTCCCTCTGAAAATCTGAGACAACAGAAAAATTTAACTGTGTGCTCAAAAATATTACATTTACAATACAGTATGATACAATCAGAATGGTTAAACTTACTTTGGCTACAAATGTTCCTCCACGTTTCAGGACATGTGTTGTGATGTTCAAAGCCTGAAAGATTAACTGTAAAAATCACTTTCAACAGGTATTAAACAAAACACATCTTTGTACTTACTGCCAAAAGAAGTTGAGCCTGAATGTACTCGTCCACATCATGGAGACCGGTTACTGCAATAAAAGAGAACTTGTAACTATAAAGGAGAGACTTAAAATGAACTAAAAAGATAGTTGTCGCACCATCAGGAGCACCATCACAGACCACTAGGTCAGCCGGATGACCTTCAAAGTGACGTATGATCTCCTCTGCTGTCGATACCTGAAAATGAAGATGATAAGATAGGTAAAAAGTCAGATATAACCCTTCCCTAATTAATTTGTAATGCCACTTTTTGACATCAATGTTTTGAACTCATGTTCACCTTGGTGATGTCTCCCTGAATCTGAGTGACTCCAGGGAGAGGAGCCATTGCCTGAAGATCTACAGCAACAATCTTGACTTCCTCAGCAGCAGCACCCTTCTCTTCTCGGCCTCTACATGGAAACATATACAGTAAAAAAAATATTATTATTACTTATTTAAATTTCACTGTAAAGTCTTGTATTTCATATTAAACAGCAAAGGTGAGTCCATTTACAGGAAGGTATTGTCGGAACTCACCTAAGTTTTCGACTGAGTACCTGACTCCAGCTGCCTGGAGCTGCACACAGATCTACAGCTCTGTTCACTCCTGCAGGGAGGGAAGATGAGTAACACGAGGGAACAAAAACTTGCTGATGTAAAACAATGCATGTTGTATCTTACCCTTGAAAAGGTTAAACTCTTGGTCGAGCTGGAGCAATTTAAAAGCACTCCTGGCTCGCCATCCTTCCTCTTTGGCCAAACGGTAATAAATGTCCCTTTTGTCTTTGGAGGAGCGACCCATCTTGGCCCTTACGATCCCTGCAACATAATGATGCAATTATATTAGCAGGACAGTTTATCTGGTTATACTTCTACAAATATCAAAACGATTTAATTCAGTTTAATTACATGACTTTTTACAACAGTGCTCTATTAAGTATGTTATACCCATGACATAACTAAATCTAACCTAGTTATAAACGTAAATGTATATATATAAAAAAACATACAGCAATAAAGAACGTAAAAATAACATTTTGTATGTGGCCGTTCCCGGTGCCATAACGGCACATTGCTTTTATAGTGTTAGTTGACAGGCCACAAGAAAAACGTTTACAAAGTAAACATTATTAGTCAACGTTTGTAATAATCACAAACGCAAATTGAAATTTGCATTACGTTACAACACTGTAAATAACTTACACACAAAATTAATTCACGTGTGCTTCCGTTGTGTTGATGCTGGAAGGACCCCACACAGCTGCCCCGCTCTGCGCCTGTTCAAAAACGTAAGATTTCTTTGGCTTGGATCGGGGGAGGGACGAGGTGAAGGATTTTGTTGGGGGGAATAGTTAGAACGGATAGAAATCCATCCTTTAAAGCTAACCCTTTAAACCTCTAACTTAGAATCTTGTAATAGTAAATGTATGTTAGATGTTCAATGTAATAAATGGATTGCTAGATCTTTTCAGATGAAATGATTACAACTGTGATATTGCTAATATCTGGATATTATTTCATATGATTAATTAGATAGTAGTGTCCACTGACTGCTCTCAAAAGTGGAACGCAAGGGAAGTATGAGGTTGTATTCAGTGTCTGCACTCGACACCCATTCATAGGGGAGCAAAAATAGAACACATCACACATTGATATTTTTTATACAGAACATTTAATAAAAAAATATTCTTGTGAAAAAATAAGTCACCAGAACTTTTATATTTACAAACTAGGAGACTACTGTCAACATTAACCTCCTAAACATGATTTTATTTATTTTCAGCTTTGGAGTAAACAAAGTCAGTCTGAAAATAAATTATCAAAAAAATAAACATTTTCATGTGTAATAAATAAAGCAAAATGTACCAGAATATACAAATAAAAATGTAACAAAAAATCAGTGTAAAAACAGAAGGGTTTGCATTGACTCTGCGTTTGACATGAAGCTTCTAAACATTTCAAAATGTCTCAAAACTGGACTTGGATCCTCAAAATAATGTAATAATAGTTCTCAAGGCTATAAACTGAAGAGGGGTGTGCATAAAGTAACAGTTAAAGCAAAAAGGAACGTAACAACACATTGTGAGTAGTTCGCATCCCTCCAGCATCGAGAACCACAGTTTCACGGTCTAAATGAAAAGGCACATTGGAAAGTAACTGTGCATTTATTACAAGTCCAGCCACAGCACCCCATCAGAGGCTGTCCTGACCGGAGGAGGTAGATGTTGGGGACGCAGAGGGGTCTGAGATGGTGTGAAGTGTGATTTCACAGCTCTGTGTTTGATGAGGGTCACTGCAGCTGAGCCAAGGATGGACCAAGATCTGATCCAGGGTCGGCCTCTTTGAAGGCTGCAGACTCAGGCACCAACCAATCAACTGCTGGCATTCTTTAAAGAGAGATGAGGGGTAAATGTGACTGTTAAACAAATGACTGAGCAGTTTACAGATCATCAACAGAAGAGACTATGGTGGCCCCCAGCCTACAGCATTTAATGAGAGTTGGGCTAATAATTGTCACCATAGACCATTAACATGAGATACTGTATGTTGTGCCTAGTGTACATAATTCAGCGATATCATCAGCAGTAAGAGCCCTCACTGACCTTCAGACACCTGTCCTCTGAACATGATGCGTCCTGTGAGGATCTCCTGATCTTGTTCGAACGGGATGTCCCCACAGACCATGTCGTACAGCAGCACTCCCAGAGACCACACTGTGGCCGAGGGACCGTGGTACCTCTTCAACCTGATCCACTCTGGAGGGCTGTACACACGAGTACCTAATCAAACAGAAGGAAATCACACAGGTTAAAGTAGCAGTGGAAGGTCTTGTAGTACTTTTATTACAGTTTTATGAAAGTTTTCAGAGCCTAATTTTTATTGTGGTCTTCTAGATGGCAATATTTACAATTGTCCACCTTCGTATGTCAGATTTATTGCTAATCTGTAGTGTTTAACCTTATTTAGCTGTTCTGTTCTGTGTGAGTGTGCAGCGAGTAACAGCCTGAGGTGCAGAGGAAGACTCCTTATACTATAGGAAATGACACTTCATTATTTTTTTAGATGAAATTCTCCATGGCATTCCTTTAACCACATCACAGACACAAAGAAATTGTTTTGTGATATCAATCTTAATTTCCTTATAAGCCGTCATCCTAATCATTAATACTCGCCTTGAATTGCATAAAATTCCAATTACCATATTTTCCGGACTATAGATCAAAATAGATATAATTTTTATGAATCGCAAACCTTTACTTTCACACCACCATTTTAAAAAGCAGACTATCAGACTTTCCATGAAGTGTTTGCTGCTGTCGCCGTGACAACGGGGGCGTGTCTCAGGAAGAGAGCGTTGTTTTGGTTTCATGTGGAGAAATGCTTCCACTTTAGCATCTAGTTAAAATTGACAAATTTAAATCACAAAACTAGCATAGATTATCAGCTACACAGGAGCCTGCTGTCGTAGTGGAGGATAAAACCACATAAACTCGTGAGTCTGATGTATTTAACCCTCTGAGATCTGATTCACTCGATTCTTTCTTAAGTTTGCTCTTCTTTGTGTCTGTAGATGTCTGCGCAGGTGTGTATGTAGACGTCTGCGCAGGTGTGTCTGTACTTGGTCTTAGAAAGTGCGACTTATATATATGTTTATGTTTATTTATATGTTTGACACATTTTTGGATGCCGTCTTTACAAGACTATTCTATTTTGCATTGGCCATAGTGTAAAAAAATCTCACCATCAAAGTCAGTGTAGGCGGATTCTTTAAGAATAGCCCCGGAGCCAAAGTCTATAAGTTTGAGTTGCCCCGTCCTTAGATCCACGAGCAGATTCTCATCTTTAATGTCTCTGTGAACCACTCCGCAGCTGAAGCAGTGCTGCACAGCCTTTAAAACCTGCAGAAAAAACCCTCGGGCCTCATCCTCCACCAGCATGCCCCTCTCTGTGATGTAGTCGAATAGATCCTGAGCCGGCTCGGGACGCTCCATCACCATTAGCCAACCGTCCGGACGCTCCCACCAGTCCAGCAGCTGCACCACGCCTCCGAAACCACCACCCACTTTCTTTAACAGCACAATCTCCAGAGGGACCACACCACTGGCCTGGGAAAGATGGGGATTACAGTATACTTGTCACAAAAACAATATTGACTTTAGGGTGAACTTGCACAATCACCTGGTTCTATTTACTTTGCTGGAATATCACTGTGGCATAAACATTTTCCATCTTCCACAAATTTCATCTAAAAGTCAAAAATCTCTTTTTTGACTAGTATTTTTCTATTTGTACAACTTTTTTTTATTCTGTAAGACATAATTAATCTGTGTATATATCGTTTTATCGTTTAAATCTACCCAACATTAAGAGTCTAGAGTCTTAAGTAACCGAATCAGATGACGGTTCATAACATTTGAATACAAATCCTATCCACCAGGGGGCACTACAAACTGGAAAAGCTGTGATTGGTAAACAAAAACCTCACGTCAATGGTTTGGCCTTTTTACATTTAAATTACTCAAAAAGAATAGCTTCAGTAAATAAAAACAAATAAACACATAACCAAGACAAACAGGTCATAAAAGTATGGAATATTGAATACCCACATATCATAAAGGTTATACATACTATGTACACATATTACAATAGTATTCTTACCAAAGTCCCCCACTCTGTTACTCTGTCTCTGCAAACATGTTTAACTGCCACCTGAAAGAAAGAGAGAAAGAAAGCTCACCTCAAAAAAGAGCCAGAGTGATCAAACACTAATCAATTTTAAAAGTGACACTTCATCATTTCTTTGGCATCATTAGGTATATACTCTTTGTTAAAAAACAGTCACCACATTCAAATGTAATCCTATCGCATGAAGTTGCAATAATGTCATATTTAACAGGAAGTAGCTTACAGAGACTACCAATAAAAAAATCATATACAATGATCCAGATTCAACATTTGGTTAAAGAGTAAAAATGTTACGCTTCAATTCACATTGTAAATACTTTATAGACTTATTAATCTACTGCACACAAACATATTCTCTTAATTTTGCAGACTTTATTTTTAAATGTATCCCAAAGCCGGATACATGGCGGCCCTTTGTGCTGGCAGCTTCACCCCCCCCGCTGCTGCTGGAGCCATGTGCCCGGACCAAAACAAAGCCTCTCTTACCGGCAGACCGTCGGCCACACGGACAGCGGAGTACACGGTGCCAAATCCCCCACTTCCCAGTAACGAGCCGAGACTGTACTGCTTTTCAAATGGCTGCCTTTCCACTTTGGCTGAAAAACACAAAGAAATTCACATATCAAGAGCGGTTCAGACCATGAGGATATGAACCGCCAAACTAACCCTACAAAAAAAATGGAGCGCGCCACTTTTACAACAAAAACAATGAAACGTGGTCCCAGCTTCCCTTTGGCGAGATGCACCCACCCAATTAACATAATAAAACATGTCAAAGCTGTCAGTTTTTAGTCTAATTCATCTTTTTTTTTTTGCTAGATAAAAATCAATCTATATAAAGTGTTCAGAACAATATTTCAACGTAATTCTATGCAAAGACGCATTCACTAATAGTACCCGAAGCCGACCAGGGACTGAATCTAACCACTTTTCTTGATATACAGCATTATTAAGATGATTTGGAGTAGTTATTTTGGATAATATGAATATGTTAGACACATAAATTAATGAGTTTCCTGAGTCAAACAGTCCCCGCACTGAACACTCTTTATTTGGGTACCTTGCTGCAGCTGGAGCTTCGCCGGTACATCCATGCTGGTTGAGATGGGAGGAAAAGAGCTCAATTTTGAGAGCAGCATAGTTCCCAAAACAGCGGTAAAACACTCCCGAGATAGATCCAAAGAAAATCCGCAATATTTTCACGAGTTAGATTTGAAAACTCGACGGAAATCCTTTAAAATCTGAGCCATGCTCTAGTCACGACGAACCAGAACACACGAGTCCGCCGCTGAACCGTTTAAACCAATGTTTTGATTGAAACTGATATCCCTCCGCCTATTGCCGATAATACAACATTAGACTTAAAATACAACACGTACACACAAACAAAAGGAGTAAAACACAGGTAAAATACGTGGTTGATCAGTGTCAGTAACAATTTTGAAAAATGTCAGGCAACGTAAGGAAATTCAGAGAAGAATGCTAGGGACTTTTTTATTGTAGTAAGAAACAGGCGCCAGTAGCCGACGGTGGTGCTGCGGTTTGTTAGAGAAGTGCTTTGTATTTGTCTCAGAATAATGAGCGCAATCAAACATTACATTTTAACAAATAACAAAGACACACTGAAAATTAATGAGTATTAATTAACGAGCATTCATTAACGAACATTAATTAACGAGCATTCATTTTTACATACATTCAAATTGTTATTGATATGCCAACGAATCATATTAAAACGAATTTTACTGATTAACCAAAAAAGGAAAGAAACATATATACTAGCCTACTACTACTTGTTGTTATATATATATTGTTAACTAAGTCTGAAGATAGGCCTAAACTTATGCAAAGTTGTGAATTCACTGGAGGAATAAAATCTGGTATTTGGGCATTTAGGAAGTTTAGCAAGTCTATGTATCAAGCTCAAACAATACTAAAGAGCAAAAATGTTAATGGAATCCGAAAGTAAAGTGAAGTTCTGTCCAGGAGTCATACATTGCTGAAACAACAAATCAAAGTGCAAGAGAATCTTCATCTTTTATTTCCTTCAGAAAGCTTGGGAGCTGAAATTTTGTTCATGCTTTTTATGAATTGCTATTTTTACATTTTTGTCTGTACTGTTAGTTGCATAAAAGACTAGAGATGACAGTATTGTATTGTTCTCTTTCTGTGTTTGATCATTTCTACACAGTGCCTCTCATCACCTGCAGCCACTCATCGACATCAAAGCGTTCACAACCCCCTCTGTCTCTTGTCAAACTGGGCCCGATGTTGTGACTGTGGAAGAAGTGGCCTCGGAGTCACATGACCTGCCCTAATACCCCCGTCCAATGTAAGTCAGCCCCGCACCTCCCCCCTCAACAGTCAACACATGCACTTACTGTACCTCATAATGTAAAATGAACAGATGGAGGGGGCAAAAGAGATTGGTTAAGATTCAACGTTATGTGAGATTACAGTCAAAGACACTTACCTGATGTGAAGAAGAGGATTTAGATTATCACACGGTTTAGTGAAGGAGTTAAGAACTTAACCAGTTTAAAACCAGCATGGAAAGGCGCCAGAAAAGTACAATCAAGAGAATTTAAAGTCTCAATAATGTTAATACATTTCTAGTTGCCTATATGGCAAACGAAAGATGTATTATGGTGTGGCCTCTACGCATTATCACGTACGGCATGTCATCGGGTGTGCTGTGCTTTTAACACAGATGTCCACTTCTAAGTTTAGCCTCTTCTATTTTAAAACTGTCAAACAACTGAGCTTCCCTGAGCACTGAACTCTGCTTCATATCCCGGGTCAGCTTTGCCCCATTGTCTCTCAGGAACATATAGCTGATCATATCTTCAATGTATGTCGGCCGTATCAGTGAAGATATGGAAGAAACGCTGCCACATTCTGATCTAATTTCGGCCAAGTTAACAGTTGTGATTGAGGACATGCATTTCTTCGAAGACAAGATACTGCTCATTCAAAGCTGTGATTATTTTCAAGCTTTGTATCGGTCTGGAATGAAGGAGTGCCACCAAGAAGTGATCCACCTTCAGTGTCTTCAAGCTCAAGGTTTTCTGATTGTGCTGGCAGTTCTACGAGGAGAGCCACCTATTTTGAATGATGCGGATGACATTGTAGAGGTCATAAAGTGCGCTGCATTTCTCCAAGCTGCACCACTTACCAAATACCTTATTAATAGTATTGACTCGGACAATTGCTTGCTCATGTACCACACGGCTGCTACTTATGGCTTGATGGAGCTTTACGATGAGGCAGCACAGTTCATTCGTGATATGTACAATGACTTAGAAGCAGAGGTGAAGAACACTTTGCCAAATGAGCTAGTATCGTACATCGAATCTTTAACCCCAAGTACGTTTGTAGCTGTGGGCGCTCATGTAACTTGTGCAGAAGACAAAACCATCCACGCTGCTTCCAGGACGATTTGCTATCTTGACGAAGCTTCAGATAGTTGGAAAGTCCTGACCGATCTCCCTTTAGAAGCTAGTACATCTTTGGCAGGTGTTACCATATTGGATAACAATCTCTACATTGTTGGAGGAGTTCATGGTATTCACAAAGAAGTTGTGGACGTTTCTTTTTGCTACGATGTTGAAAATAGTAAATGGTCCAAAATTGCAAGTCCAAATCAACTGAGATACAACTTCAGCCTGGTTGGACTTGATGGTAGGCTGTACGCCATTGGTGGAGAGTACAATCGTGTTGCAATGTCTTCCGTCGAAAGCTACGATGTTAAGACAAACAAGTGGGAATTTGTGGCCCACTTGCCACGGCCTGGAGCAGGAGTAGCGTGTACCAAAGCAATGAGCAGGATTTTTGTGTGCCTATGGAAGCCAATGGAGACTACAGAGGTTTACGAATATACCCCAAACAAGGACAATTGGATTCTGGTTACAACACTCATCAGGAAGCAAAGTTATGGTCACTGCATGGTTGGACACAGAGACAACTTGTACATAATGAGAAATGGGCCGTCAGATGATTTCTTGAGATGCCTTGTTGAGTGCTACAATCTCACGACCGGACAGTGGATGTCATTGCCGGGACATTTTACCAACAGTAAAGGTTCTCTGTTCACAGCAGTGGTTCGGGGAGATTCAGTGTTCACTTTAAATAGAAGTCTGACACTAGAGTATATGGTGGAAGATAAAATATGGAAGCCCAAGCGACAAATGAGAGGTTTCCCCAGGAGCGGGTCACTGTGGACTTTTCTGCTTAGGCTGCCGAACAAAATCATGCTTAAATAACTTAATCTATAACTAACTCGTAATATTGTCCAACAAACATGTATCAGTTCATTTTCTTCCACTGTATAAGGCTGGGGAATAGCAGTCAGAGCAGAAAAGCACTTCATTCTTCATCTTACAGTCAGTCAATTATAATCCAAAATCTTCTCCAACTCTTTTCCACTAAATAATTCAGAACAATCAATGTAGGAGGCAGTGATACAGAGGCCGTATACAGTATATAACAATAACTTGTTTATAATTGATCTAATCTATGTAGCCAAATAAATACCATTGAAACAAAATGAATCACTGAAGTACTTAATTTAGTTTTTGTGCATTGCCCAGTTTTCAATGTTAATGCTTCTACTCATTACTCCACCAGTGATTCTCCCCACACTGCTCTAGTGTTTGTGATTCCTGTTGGCTCGAGCCTCAATGACGATGTTGGAGAATGGACAGAAGGCTGGAGAAGGCAGGGCCAGGCACCACAGAGGCCAGCAGCAGTGGGGCCTGAGCCAGCACTGGACAGCTCTGTTGAATCATATCCTTTAACATTAGGGTCAGATTGGGACAGAGACCTCCGGGACAGTGGCCAGGGTAAGAGATGTGAGTCAGTAAAGAGTCTGGCACTGACATGAGGTTTATAAGGGTGGGGTTAAACTGGAGGGAATTCATCCACTGGTCTCACACACTGAAAAATTTAAACATTAACCGTAATTTATATTTACAAAATAAATAAATAAATAAATAATATAATAATATTTTTGTTAAGTTTTTACATTACAAATATATGTAATTTAATGCTGTCTCTGCAGGTATTTTGGTGCTTGGTCTGGCCTGTTACATGATCTCTCTCAGAGGAGTCTGCATGTTCTCCCTCTGTTACTGTGGGTTCTCTCTGGCTTCCTCCCACCATCCAAAGACATGCTAAGTGTTCGTGCTGTTAGAACAATTGCCTTTAATGAATGAATGTGAGATGAAAGGGTTGTCTGTCCGTGTATGGCTCTGTGACATCGGGCCGTTGTCCGGGGTGTATCACCTAAGACCCATAAGATCCAGCCACCTGCAAACCCGGATAGTGTTGAAGATGAAGTAAGATGAGTGCTGATAATAATTCATTTCAATCTGAATTCACGTGATGATATAAACTGTATAGTTAAGCTTTCATCCTTTATTGGTTTCTCATTTACCACATTGGTTGAACAGTAACAATGATGGGTTTAAATGAAGTCACTTGCACGCAGCATGTTTTAACACGCAGGAAGTAGGTCACTCTATATAAAGTGGTTGAACACGCGAGTCAGCTGGTCCGCACGGATGATGTCACTGTAAACACGAACTCAGCCTCTGCCTGACCCCTCTGACGTCTACAGTGAGCGTGCTGCATTTACTGGAGGCAATAGAGGGAGGCTGGGCGTCCTCGGCAAAAAATATATATTGTTAAAATAAAAGAAACAAAGAACTTACTTATTTTGTGAATCAGTCATATAACTTCAAATTCTTAATTGGAGGGTATGAAATCTCTTTGGGATCCACATATATTTTGTAAAAAATAGATTATAGGGATTGTGACTAGCCTGGCCACCCACGACTGCACCAGGCTGGTTGTGACCAGGAGTTCATAGTCTGAATTTATATTAGAACTGGTTTAGACCCTTTTTGCTCCCTCATGTAGACCTGCGTGGTGAGGTCCTAATTTAGACCTTTTAGTTGATCATATTTATACCTGTTTTTGTCCCGTTGAGTCTTGATTTAGTTCTAATTTGAAACTTTTTAAGTCCCTGTTTATAGTTTATATATGGTTTAGTCACTCCCAATGTGCTTCATGACTACACCATTCACATGATTTTTTATTGAGGTAGAGATAGTCTAATTGTGGATGAGTTTAACATTAAGCTATATGGGTCAGCAATGGTTGTAGGCTATAATGAGGTTTCTGAATATTGCTTTTTGGCAGGCAGTTATATTATTGTGTGGATTTTTTTTAATATATATATAAAAAATTAACGTTTGAAATAGCATGCCCTTGAATATTTATATATCTGGAATCATAATCATTATCAGTCATTTCAGGTTTTCTCAGATCCCCTTTTCGCTTTATAGTGCTTTAGTTAACCATGAAATAGCTTTACAAACAGGCCTGTATAAATGCCTCTTCATTTGACTCCCAGTTTCTCCCTCCAGAACAACCCCCCCAGCCCAATAACAGGTGTCCCATCTTTTGTGTAGGGCCAGCCCTCTATTCGTCCCCTCCCTCTCTCCCTTCACACTACCCCTGCCCCAAACCAGACAATGATGAGTGACTCCCATGAATATTAAATGTACCAATATGCTCTGTGTTTTAGCCTGATTTATATCGACCGTGCGTTTTGGACCTTGGATGGGCGTGGCCGCAGACATTTTTCACTTTGACGGTCCCGGCTTAACTTTGACCTATTAACTCGTCTCAATATGTTTTCTTCACACAGATTTGTTATTAGCTTCATTCAAACCTCCCAGAAGATATTATGACGCTAATCAGGCTACGTGAATGAGAGCTCCAGAGACTAACAGCTGGCATTGAACACGTTTATCTCACAGAAAAATGTATTTATTATTTTATTTACTACAAAAGATGTTAACAGCACATATATAATCGAAAACACAAATAAACAATTATTTGGTTAATAGACATATATTAAATTGACCCTTTGCTTTAGTAACAATGAGAATAGTAATCATTTTGTGTTTGATTAACGTACATAGACACCCTGTTCATCTGTAAATGGGCCGTTCCATCTGATAGATTTCATTAACACATCCATTTTCACTAATCCACAGGGGGATCGAGGAGGAGCCAGTGTTTGGCGACGGTTGTCTTATAAGCAGTGTAAAATTTATTGTTAATAAAGTTTGTAAATTCAAAACGTATTTTCAATATTCTGGTATATCTCTATCCAATATTGTTTTATTACTGGACAATCCCAGAATATATGCCAGTGGTTGGCCTCTTGACTTCCACACTGCCTCCAGCACTGTGGAGAGTTGATGTATTTAGGGCCCTTGAAATCTAAAAAATGTTATGCACGCTGACATTAAGACAGAGAAAAGTGTTTCCTGGTGTATTTTTATATTGTATAGTTTTTAGTAAATCACTTCTGTTTTATCTTCACACTGCGGCCTACGTTGTATTTATTAATGAAACATATTACGGTTGCAATATCTGTGTATCGTGTTGTGTTTTAGAGTGTAACAAGATTTTTACAGCTGACACTATATTTTACTGTTATTGATCAGATACAATGACGGCTTTAGATGTGTGTAATACACTTTTTCAACCATTTTATTACACTTTACAGGTACTACTAAATTCCCAAGAGCATCTTCTTTTGTAAGTCTCATGTGAGATTATCCACCAATGACCAAATGAGGTGCATGGTCATTACCAGTACTTTGTTAATTAGTCATTTACTGGACAATAAGGGATACATTTGGCCCTAATTGTGTAGCTGCAGTAGACAATAGCATATTCTTTCAACACAGATAATAAAAGAGCAAATGAGTGTATAATCTGATGAACAGCAGCATATGTTTTGCACATGTTTATTCCTCTGTTGGAGAGGACCCCACTGGGACAGATGGAAGTTAGGGAGCTGAGTGACAACCAGATGACAGCACTTTGTTATTGTTCGTTGAATCGAGAAACAACCTCAATGTCTCTGCTTAGGACGTCCCAAACAGAGGAAGGACATCTGGAGACTGGAGCAGGCTCTGTTTGTCTGTTTATATGCTGTTGTGCTAGTAAATTATGTGCATGTATGTCTTGAGGTAGGACCTGCCAGGTATACAGCCCTGTGTAAGCCTTCCTGCGATGAGTCTGTATGTTCTCCCCGTGGCTGTGTGGGTTTTTATATAGTACTTCAGCTGACCCCATTGCTAACAGCAAGCTCTAAGCTAAGGATCCTGACTCAAGACTTAGAGAGGACCTCAGTACTTACCCTATACTCACCCCAACACTGGAAAAAACAATAAAGGGACAATAAAGTAAGCCTGAATTACAAGTAAAATGTATATAGGCGACATATGTAACATGTGTAAAGAGTAGAAGAGTGACTAATGGACTTAGAATTAGACATGAAGATATCAACTACTTGTGTGTGACTGTGGCGTGAGCTATAGGTGTGAATGAATAATGGACTCAAAATGTAAGTGCTCTGAGAACGCTGTGAGGCATTGTAAAGCTCAATATAAATCTCGTATTATTTTTACTTCTTCTGACAACTGTTGCATAAGTCATGTAATGCTCGGGCTATTAGCTTCATCATGTAATATTTACATTAGCCCAACTTTTACTACTTTTACACTGACTTACAGTTCTGTGTAAAAGCTGTGCATGAGCCTACCACGCGGGGGTTTTAGCTACAAATGCATGGGTTATTACTCCTTCCTATGATTTATGTACTTTAAGTCCCTTAAGTTTCAATGAAGGGTCAGTGTGAGGTGAAGGTGGAGATTTCTTTAATGTTGATTATCTTGTGGCGCCCTCTGGTGTATAATGTGTGACTATGTTGTTGGGGCGGTGTCTATTATCTCCGTACAAGTTGACGTTTCCCGGTGTTACGCCAGAAATCGCCCCCCCTACGCAAACGGACTTTAAGGCTGATTTCGCCACACGTTCTCGAGGTTATATGGTAAAATAAGAACGTAGATAGTTTCCCACACATCTTACCTACAAGCTCATTCACTTTGTTAGTTTTGTTACACGTTCAATCTACTTAAAAACACTAACATTTACAAGCTTTTTTCTCGTGATATCTGCTAAAACCGACAGTTCACAATCAAAAACGGGCATACAGTAATTACAACACATAATGCAGGTTACTCGTTCATTACTCAAAATTAACGTTATTATAACTTCGCCTATACTCGTTTTTATTGGACACTCTACTTTTAGTCCTCTCACTACCTGACACCTACCTTG
>JAVQKC010036874.1:0-10642 GCA_036025475.1 Philypnodon macrostomus
GAGAGAGAGAGAGAGAGAGAGAGAGAGAGAGAGAGAGAGAGAGAGAGAGAGAGAGAGAGAGAGAGAGAGAGAGAGAGAGAGAGAGAGAGAGAGAGAGAGCCCTGTCAGCAGGAAATGGCAATTGCCTTTTTGGATTCATTTGGCTCCACTAATTGAAACTAATACCTTTCAAATGGCGTATTGATTGGAAGAAAGCACCATTTTTCAAAAGCGGTAAAAATGAAATGAACAATCAGAAATGCGAAAAATTCAAATGCAGTTGCTGAAGAGTTGTTGGCACAGAGAGTCATTAAGATAAGTGACTTCACAGGCTTCTTTGTTTCCTGTACGGTTCTGCTCTGAGCAAGGGGCCGCGGGCTGAACGAGTCGGCATAATTAAAGGAAAAGTCGCGAGTGTCACCAGAGACATCGCACTCTTGTCTCGTCTCTCGTCTTTTACGCGTGAAACATTCATTCATTAGGGCCAGAAAAGTAGCACTATCATAGTCACACAAAGGACGGATGACTGGTAACCTGTCAGTCGTGTATTTTAAGTGAAACCGCATGGACATAATGAAGAGAATATTGTGGAATATGTAAACTGATCTTCATAGAAACTTTTGATCCAGGAAAAAATACTGTTCGGGTTTGCGAATCTCCCAAATGGATTTATGCAACGTGCAGCTGTTGTTGTCCAAACAGACGCTTGAACGGCGCTCTAACCTGCAGTCACTCTCCTCCGTGCGTCTGGCTGATGCGCAGCGCCTCCCAACAGCTCCTCACTTTGACTAAAACCCTGGACGCGTGCGGGAGCGCCTTCTGCTCGTAAACATGGGGCAGATGACACCTTGAAGATTTCACTCCGAAGCAGCAACGCTTTTTCCTGACTCCTTTTTAACTGTCAGCTTTGGAAGAGAGCGCACACAATGCCGGGACTGAGCTGGATTTGGACTTTGGTTTCTTTGTTCCTACTCAATCCCCCTCAGTCCAAGTTCATGACAAAGGCGGAAATAAGTTCGGCATCGGCAAATAAACGTTACCTCCACGATGTGAAACCGATTCTAACGGGCGTTCAGGTGTCTCTCTGGGATGACACGAAAGTTTCCCGCGGGTTTGGAACGAGATCCGATCAAGCTGGAAACAACGAAGAGTGGAGGAGACAAGGTGAACAAAGTGGATTGATTGAAACGACTCCAAAGTATTTGAAAAGCAACAGGGGAAAGTACGATGACGGGGCAATTGAAGTTGAATTACAACCTCCGGAGGGGCAAACGAAGCAGAGGAAATCGCGCAGCGTGGGAGCATCGTCCACCTTCGCTCTGGCGGGAGACTCCGCGCACAACCAGGCGATGGTGCACTGGTCCGGACACAACAGCAGCGTGAGTTTGAGTGCTGTACCAGCGCTCTCAATGTGACAGAACACTTTTTAACCACACAATAACTGAGAGCATATTCCAACTTTATCTTTTACTTTTGCATGTTTACTTTGTTGTTTTGTATCTTACATTTTACGCACGAGGGTTACACGCACACAAAGAGAACCCATTTCTCCAAACAACACTATTTCGTGATCGTGTCCTCGCGCTGTAGTGTACACGATATTCTCTTTGTCATGCGTCCTCATTGTCTGTGGAGAATGTGGCTTTGTGCGCAGTGCGCGGCTGTGGGCTGCCTGGATCACACTCCGGGATTCGCTCTCGCTTCAAACCCGTGAAATAATTCATACCAACTAACTCCAACTTTACCAGTTACAGTTAATTCACGTGACACAGCGCACCGGGGAACGTGCGCGTTTTACCGGCAACCACAACGCATTAATTAAATATGAAATAATCAACTGATGTCTTTGAAGCATGCCGTTGTCCAACCAGGCCCTTCGTGTGACACTGACGAGACAGGGTGTATTATTTTGGCGGAACAACCGGGCGTTTGTCATTATTTGACTGCACTTGTGTTTTGATGGCAGTGTTGTGTGTGTCCAAAATATACAAAGGCCCCTAGGCTTTTAGCATGAATTATAGTGAGCTGTGTAAGTGTGATTTAAACGGGAGATAAGAGTCTGCATTCACTGCAAACACAGTCTTCTGCACACCCACAATGAGATTACGCACACTTTTATCATCAAAAAGACAAAGCGTGGAGATGGTATCGCTTACTTAACATATGCAGCATGCAAAGTACATTTATCAGACGCCAAGATCTTTAAAGTAGCCCGCAGTCTCCCTTTCTCCAGGTTGTACAAATCACCATCAGTGTGAGGAGGGGCTCACACAAAAGGAATATTACCTGTGGGTTCCCCCTTTAACCAGGGGCCACTGTCCAGCCTAAGATATTGATAATATGTCAGAAACAATAATAAACTAAACTATTCCAAATATGAATCCTTCACCGATGTTGTGATTCAGTTACTTTCCTAGTGGTACACAGACCCAACATTCTGAAATATTCACAACAGCAAAGCTCCTCTCTGAAATTTTCAATTATTTAAGGTGAGCCCTTGACATTTCTTTTATTCTGAAAGGCCTGGTTTATTATACACTTTTGTTTCATGTGGTTTTATTTTGTAAGGAACTGACTGGTGTGCTGAAGGATAGTTTCTCTTTTCTCCTTGGCCATTCACATGACTTTGCTTGTATGAGAATCACATATTAACATGACATAATATACACTGTAGATATCTTTTTCTAATGTCCTTTGTGAAGTGGACACCGCTCACTGCATCATCGCTGATGGGCTTGTCAGTGTGGCCTGCCAGTCAACACAGTAGAGATTTATATAGTCTGAACCAGGTCTGCTTCCCAAATGCACGAGTGAACCTGCAGAGCTGAAATTGATGACATTTTATGACTGGATGTTAGAGCCCAGGCTACATTAGATGTAAATGACTGATAATAAATCCAATTTTAAAGGGACATTTGAAGGAAAATGACTTCATTGCTGTGGATTGGGTAGTTTTATCAAATATTCACTTCAAGATTTTGCCTTTGATCTGACCAAGATGTAAAGCCTCATGGGGAGGAAAAGAAGAGAGATGTGAAAGGTTATGGTAAAAAAGTGCTCATGGATCAGATTTAATAAAAGAATTGTATCATATAAAAGCTGGAATGGCTCCTCACATGGGTCTCCTGCTATTATTTGATTTGGGCGTTTGTCGGAGACATCAAAGCCCGTATAGTGGTAGCTTTCTGGTCTCTGACTCCACCGGAGATAACAATGATTGAACCCAACCATGGGAATAAAACATGCATGAAAGCCTTTTAAATTCCTGCTTCTTAACTACATGTTCCATTGATTGGGAGCATGTATCGCTTGGCTGACAACTGTCTGGAATGTGAATGGAGCTGTAGAGAACATGGTGGCCATTTTAGGAGAGAAATCAACATTATAACAATAAAACATCTTTGGTTGGGGATGTCCCGTTTCTCTGATCAATATTTGTATCTTCCTCCTCCGCAAGAGCGCAAGCTGTGATGTGAATTTGTGAGTTATGCCTTCTAAAGCATACATCTTTCACTCAAGAGATTCACCGGCCCCCACCATCCTCCCCTTAAGGCAAAAGGACTTAGTGAGCTAGCCTGCTGACTGTTGGGAAGCAGCCTCATATTGGCACCAAATGATTTTTTAGGTTCTGATTGACCAATTTCCTAAGTCCCTCGCTGACAGCTGACCAAACTAGGACACCGTGTTGAAGCTGAGCACAGTTAATGGGAGCCTTTGCTGATGGTGCATCCCAGGAGCTCAGGCTGTAGAACTGCCAACATGTCCTCATAATTATACAACATAGCCTGATTGGACCATTACTAGATATAGGTACAATACAATATATGAGCTGGGTCTGTCTGGTCAACATTGTGTTTGTACATGCGGAACAACCTGGTTAAAGTTAGGAGAATATTGATTTTTAGAACTTAAAACTTAAATTTCCATGAACTAACTTCTGTCAGATGGGTTAGTGAACATTTGTATCTTGGTTAACTTTAACCTTTGGACCTTTTTACTTTTGCAGTCGTCCTTAAGACCATAGAAATTCAAGTTCTATCATTTAAAAAGAAAAGTAGCAATATTTGGCTAATACTTTATTACGTCAACAACATCAAATTTAGGTCAATAACAACTTGCTTGTGGTTGGGGATTTGCTGAAGAGTTATTTTTGATAATTAAGACCTGATAGACCTTCAAATATTTAATATAAACAGGAGCAGCAGAGGAACGGGTTGAGAAAAGTGAACAGACTCAAAAGACTCAACAACCCAATGACCTGTGTAAACCATAGAGGATAATTCTACATTTCTGTTTTTGTTTTCAAGTTTTATTTCAATTGTAAAACATGACGTAAGTGTGCTTGGCTTGATGATTAGTAGCCATTACACAAGTCTACTAGCCCTTTTCTACGAGCTCTACTCAACCCTACTCACACGACCCCACTGTGACGATATATATATATATATATACATGTGACATAAACACACACAGTGGATGACCAGGAGGCAATGCTGTACTTTATTCTGGCTTTGTGGCTTTTTATCACTCGAAAGTAGACCCAGAAAATGCTGCAGACAGTGTTGACATCACATTTTAGTATGCTTAAAAAGTGCCCGGTACAGTTGCCTAGTGGGAATGTTAAAAAAGTGAGTCGAGTCGAGTCGCGTCGAGTCGCACTAGTGGAAAAGGCCAATTACAGAATATAAGATACAGTTTCTTAAATATCTTATAGACACACAAATACCCCAGTGGCTCGCTTATAAGTAAACCTAACTAAATAAAAAAGATGAAAATGAAATTAAATATTGATTGTTAGGAGGGAAAGAAGATTAAATACACCTCCAATATATTATAATTTTTTATTACTATTATTATTATTATTTATTTTTATTTTTTTTACAGCTCACTGCTTTCTGTTATTCACAGTGAAAAAAAATAATGTTCTTTATTGGTGCAGGCTTGATTGGAAACATGGAAACTTGAGGGCAGTTGCTCAAGTCACAAGAGGTCAGCAAAGGAGAAGAAAAACGTATTGGATTATTATTATTAACTCAATGTATAGAGCTGTTGGTGGCTCTAAATACTGTATCTTCCAGTTCACCCTACACTGGCACTGCCTTCTGTTAGCTGGCTGTATGCCAAGTTCAAGTATTTTTTATCAATTTATTACAGTCCTTGAAAACCAACTGAAATTGACTAGGCCCAGTCTAATCCCTTTTATTGAAACAGTTAGGATGGCTGTTCATGCTTAGTATTTTCAAATTTGAAACATAATTCCAGTAGTCAACAGTTTCTTTCCATAAAGTGTTTTTCTTTTTTAGGGCATTCTACACATACAATAATAAGGGCCATGCTGTTTTCCGTTGATCAAGATCACAAATGTTAATGTATAAAGTCCTAAAAAATCCTGCTTTTTACATAGGTTTTCTGATATATTTTCTGATAGATTGGATAGAGTTGAACCAAACTCTCAACTCGGCAAACTTTCTATTTTGTTTTTTCTTCCACGACTACCCCAAGATGGCACATTCCTCCTGGGCCACATTGTCCCTGTACCTAATCAGAACGGAGCCCTTTATTGTTGCACATAATCTCATTGGTAAAAATAGACAATAAAAAGAGGGAAATGACAGAGCCCTGGGGGACACCTGTGTTTAAGAGCGCTTCATTAGATAGACAGCTATTCCATTTACCGCGCCAGAGCTGATTCCATACAAACTTCTTGATCCATAAAATAAAATGGAATGGTTTCCCAATCCGCAGACACATTTGACCATTCACATTACTGAGTTTGAATGTGTTTGTTGTTTTGGGGATAGCTTCCAATCGGCTTTTAGTCAAATGTAGTGAATTTCTGTTGTTATAAAGGGACCTTGATTAGAAGATGGAGAGCTCTTGAGTGATGTGTGACCTTGCAAAGCCTTTTATTGAGGCACTTTTCATTATGGCTGGCCTCTTTGCTTTTTATGTGGTTCTGATCAGTAACGCATGTCATCAAACCTGGTAGAAATTGTTGATTTTAGTGTAAAAATGAGGCGTCCCAGTATGCTTATTTGCATAGTCTAATTTTCTTCCTTTCATTTTTTGAAATTACTTTTGCAGATTTTTCTTCCATCAAGAATGTTCTGTTCTTTTGTGTGTTAGCTAGAAAAAAAACTCCAAAAGAATTACCAGGTTTCATATAGAGGAAATTATCATTTATTTTTTGCTCTAGAGATCCATGTAAATCTCAGAATTTTCAAAAATCTCAGGATTGCAAGGTAAGAACAGAGATGTCAGTAATCCTGCCTTTCTATTACATGCAATAAAAAATATTATTTCAGTTATTTAAAAAAAATATATATTTATGTATTTTATTGAGAGACAGTAGTTCAACAGGAAACCAGGGAGAAGAGCGGGGAGTGACATTGGGCAAACTGCTGTGAGCCAGATTCAAACTCACGACTCTCAGACGAGGATTTGAAGCTCTGATTATGGGCCGCTCACGCTACCAACTGAGCTAAACTACAACCCAGTACAAACAATTTTCAAGTGAGGCAAGTAATAATATTCAGCCTCTTCACGATCCACTTTGACAACACTGGCATACAGAACAGGATTCATCAATAGAAAAAATATATATTGAAGAAATGTATTAATAAATAGAATTTGCTGAGAAATTATTAACTGCTGTATGAGATTTCTTTAATATGTGCCCCAGATATAATCATATTTTTAAGGACAGGTACGTCGGGGGTACATGGCTTGAGGTCAAATGTCTAAAGGGGTTTGGGACCCACTGGTGTATGTCCACGGCTCCAGATATTCATAAACAAATAGCTTCTCACAGTGTTTAAGGAGGCTTGGGTAGCTGCAGTGTGGCACGAGCAGCTAAACCTTGCACATAAAAGTTCATCTTCTGTTTGGTGTCATGTATTTGAAGTAGGAAAATATGTATGAATAATGTAAAAGTAACAAAGGTTGCCATGCCACTGTTAAGATTGTGAACCCTTAAAAGACCATTGCAGATCCAGTTATCTGTCCCTTTAGGTCCTCCTCCTGCCTGTCCTTCAAGGTGTCAGCCCCACACTTGGCTTCATCACTCGAGCCTGTCTCAAGTCTTTACATCTTGCACTGTCCACCATATCGCTGGGAGTCGCTGATGCAGCCCTATGTGATGTGAAGAGGGTGGCTTCGATTTCTCACAAACCAGCGACAGGCAATTCTTAAACATTCACTCTAAAAATGCACTCCTCCTATTGTTTTTGGCTCTACCGTTCCAGCTTGCCCCGTCTGTGGCAATAACTCAACAAAATCACACTTTTCTGCCACTCAAATGACATTCATGTGTGGCCCTGTTTTATAAATCACTCGTGCTTGGTGGATGATAATGCACCACCATCAACACAAGCTTTCAGCACTTCCTCGCCACTTAGGCTGAAGCTTTGTATTTTTGAGCACCAAATAAATGCCTGCCAACGCTCTCACTTTTTGATTTCTTTTTGGGGTTTAATCTTTTGTCCTATTCTCTTTGTCCCAACTTACCCTAGCCATAGAGAGAAGGATAGGGACAGAATATATATAAATATAGAAAATCGCCACAAGGGAACAAATGGTAACACTTTATTTGACATAGCCCTTAACTACAATGTATCTGCCTCATTAAGTACAATCTACTACACTGTGTAACAATACTGTAATGTAGTTACATGTTATTACAGTTTGTTACACAGTGTATTACATTGTACCAAATGAGGTAGATACAGTGTAGTTAAGGGCTATGTCAAATAGATTGTGACCGAACAAAGAAATAATCATAGTTTGCCTTTAAATAATCTGAGCATCCTTATCACATGATCCATTTTAGGTCCCAACCCACCAGTTTGAAAACACAGGACAATTTGATAGGAATTACTTAGGAGGTGAAAAAATGAGCCCCATTGAGCTCCCGTTGGTTTACAGCCCTTGTCAACATTGAATTAGTTGCTGGTAATACTAATGATGTGTGTTTTTGGAATGGCTTGATCAGCTTAAACTAAACTAAACTAAACCACTAAACTAATGGTTAAGGTTCGAGCTTCAGTTTGGGGTCATGTGTAGGTATTGTGAGGTGGTCGTCAGTTATCAGTCCAGCTTTGCCTTTTAAGTTCTTTTGGATCTTTTGGCCCATATTCTTTGTGCCTTGTTAAGCCGATACTGCCCTCCAGAAGACGCATGCACTTTTCAATTTATATCAAAGTGACAAAGTGGATGCAGAATCACACTCGACAGGTTTGCATGTGATTAATTAGTTTAATAACTGTCGCCCAGTGGCAGACACATATTATAGCCGTGATTAGGTTATGAAAACAAATTTATGCATTTTCTGATTGAGAAAATGATAAAATTGAAATTCAAATTGGGAAACATTATTAATTATCCCAGTGGCAGCATTGGAGTAAACAGCGACACTTGGGTGTAAAAAGTTTCTTGAGTTAAATTCAAAATGTCAAGGCTGATTTTGTTGTCTTTCATTAGGATACAGTGTATACAAGATGAGAGTAACGACAGTATGGTAGAAAGTTTGAATTAAGAGTTACTGGGACTTGACACAAACCTGCTGCATCTCCTCATTCACCTGGATGCCCCCTTCTACTATCTCCTCATTCACTAAACCTGCTGCATCCACACACACATATTGAGCTCTCTCAGCACAAAGACCTCATCCATCAGTCCTGGACACATCTATAGCCTGTCCGTCCTGGGAGTGGATCCCTCTATCATTTGGTTCTCCCTAAGGTTTCTCTTTTTCCCATAAATGGGTTTTTTGGAGTTTTTCCTTGCTGCGATGGAGGGTCTAAGGACAGGGGATGTCCTGAGACAGTCCTGTTGTTTGTGTGTTATTGATTGTTTATTAACTGTTTGCAATGACCCTGTTTATTGTTTATTGTTTACATACATCTCTTTTTGTGAAGCCCTCTGAGGCAACTGTGTTGTGATATAGGGCTATACAAATAAAATTGAATCAAATTGAATTGAAAATAAGTCAAATTGTTTCTTTTATAAAATCTTACAGGTCATTTTTGGGAAGTCAAGTGGCCCAGAGTTTGTCCAAGAGGTTTATACGCCATTGACCTACCACAACAAGCAAGTGCTTCATTTACAAATACTGAAGATATTAATTATTCAGATTCTCTTTATTTTATTTGTGTCACTGTTTTTTCTTCAGGTCCCCAGACTTTTATGAAGAAGTAAAAATAGCCCTCCCAGCACGTCTGACTGAACGACATCACTTGCTGTTCACTTTCTATCATATAAGCTGCCAACAGAAACAGAATCAGAGTGGAAGCTGTGAGACACTCATCGGATACTCTGTACGACGTTATGCACCATCTAATCATTTTTGTAGTATTCATATTGTTCTATAGAAATTATGTACCAAAAATAAATAAATATATATCTTATGTTTCAGTGGTTACCCATGGTACATAATGATCGACTGCAGGCTGGTCAGTTTTGTCTGCCCATTGTTTTGGATCGGCTGCCCATTAACTACTCGCTGCATACACCAGAGGTACTGTGTGTGTTACTGTACTATATATGGTTGTAACTATTTTTTTTGTTAAATATATATTTTATTAAATACAAAGCAATCAATAAACATAGGATTGGTGATTACTGTATTCAATTTCTTCTCATTTTACAGAAACTACCGCCCCAGGTGCCACCGGTCAAATGGATGGAGAGCCACAAAGGACTTTTTAATCTTGAAATCCAGGCTGTATCATCTGTCCACACACAAGTGAGATTTATTTTGTATTTAGTCCTTATTGAAGCTGCATTGCCAAAAAAATTATTTAGTCCAATGGGAGCATCTTATCTTATTCTAATGAGGAAACAGACCATGACACAAGGCAACAATATATTTGTCTACTTCTTACTGAACATTCTTATCTGTTAATTAAAATCCTTGATGATAAAATAAAGTATAATTGGCATACACCAATCAGACCTAATATTGCACTCACTGAGGTTATTATTTCTTCATGGTATATTAGGGAGGTGGTCATCATCACAACATGATAATGTGCCCTATATGAACACAAATCATACTATTATAACAGGCTCACTTTTTCTGTCCTTGTAACAGGATAACCACCTGGAACGGTTTTTCACCCTGTGTCACGCTCTGGAGGGCGGGGCCACATTCCCACTGCGAGTCCGGGATGAGAAGATTCCAGAGAACAAACTGGAGCATGAACTAAAGCTCAGCATCATCTCCCTGTCCTCCTCCAGTTTAGAGGCGCTGGTCAGCTTCCTCCACTTGGTGTTGGACAAACTCTTTACACTCATCATGCAGCCTATGGTCATCGCTGGTCAGACCGGTAAGAAGCAGGAACTCAACTTTTAAATGAAATAACCAGACCGGATTTCACCATGGTTACCATTGTATATATCATGGTTGTTGGTTTTATATGGATTTTGTTGCAGTTTTCATACTACTGTACTACTGTATCTTAGGGGGGAAAAAATGGGCAGAATAGTCACTATGGGCTAGAATAGAAAAAATGGGCAGAATAGTCACTCATTCATTACAACCAAGTAATGGGGCGGCAGTGGTGCAGTGGGGTAGGCGCTCGCCCCTCGACCAGAGGGTTGGTGGTTCGAGCCCCCGTTCGAGCGCACACTGTCGTTGTGTCCCTGGGCAAGACACTTAACCCAC
>JAVQKC010036922.1:0-69474 GCA_036025475.1 Philypnodon macrostomus
GTGCAATACTATATCATGTGCAATACTATATCATGTGCATTACGAAATTCACTTGAAGTAATTTTACCACCTGTGAAATACTCTACTTACACCTTATTTAATCCTACCTGCACCTTGTACTTTTATTGTACTTATTTTTGTATTATATGTTTATTATATTGTTTACTTATTTCTTTTTTGAAAACTCTTTTTTTACCATGTACTATTATTGCATGCTACTAGTACTTCTTGACTATCTTAGCAAGTCTAACGGTTCTTCCGATCCAAAGCATTTCATTGCATTGTTGACCTTGTGTTGAACCTGCATATGACAAATAAACAAAAGTTGAAAGTTGAAAGCAGATACTACTTGTTACATCAAGATCTGCCAAATACCTTTTATGAAAGCCCAAGATGACATAACATGAAGCATGTGGGCTACAGCAGCAGAAGAGCCCATCAGAGGCCACTTCATTAGATATGATGTCTACCTGATTAAATTGGAATATGTCTTGTAATTGAATGTGGGTTTGCTGTCTATAAACTGCATAGTGATTATATTAGAGGCCATTGCAGATTGATGAATATTCTCTCTCCCTCAGCTCTGTTCTCAGATCTACTTCTACAAGAATGTGTTTTATGGTCTTTTGAAGGTGAACATCTCATCTCTTTGGTCCCCAGCTTGTCCAGGTAACTAACACATTCACACACCACTGCACCCACATCGATCCACACAACACAGGAGCTGTCCTTGTCAACCATTGATCCTTTACTCTGTTTTCTTTTTGTAACTTCATATACAGTATAGTTTGCTTGTCTGCTTATTTTTCAGCTGTCCAGTGAGACAGGAGAGCACAGCTGTCGGTCTGGGTTAGCACCGTAGAGAGGTGGTTTGGCTGTGGAGGAGAGAGTAGGATGAATAAGTGAAGAGGCTGCAGACCGGACTCATGTTAAATGTAGAAAGGCTAAAAGAGCAGACTTGTGTGGTGCAGTAAGAGAGACTGTGTGAGTATGATTTTACATGAGCACTTGAGAAGACCAGCTCCCTGTCCTGCTGAGCCTCCAATTAGCACACATCACTTGAGCCAGAGACACACACACAAACACACACTAACGCACACAAACACACTGCGGACCCTAGAGAGAGGCCTCAAACCTGCCTGTCAGCTGCTGTTAGATCACACTGGACTGAGCCTAAAGTTACCCGTGCACACCGTACATACACTAAAGGCAAACATACTAAAAATTAGTAAATGGGATAAATTAACAAGATGGAATTTATTTCACAGTTTATCGCATTCATTCATTCATTAATTCATTCAAGGCTGAAACATAAAAATACCCAATAATCCTTAAATTGTTTCAGGCTACATTATCATCAGGTAACACTGTGGTGTCACTTATTTTGTTCTTGTGCATATTTTAATGACATCATCAATAATGGACACAGAATTCTTCGGTACCAGGTCAAGTAAGGATCACATCACAGTACCAGCAATGAATGTGGGTCAGACTAGTTAAAAGTTAAACGATGAGACTTTCTCTCCCTCTGTCAGTGAGCCCATTAGTGAAGTGTATCTTATAATGCTAATGAAAGTCAGGTTGGTGATGGAAGAGTGTAGGCCACATCTTTCTAGTTTAAAAAGTGTATGAATGGGTGCCATGAACAACAGCAGACAGTAACTAAATATTAAATAATAAAACATTATTATTTCACAAAAACCTAAGGATTTGTCCTGTACGAGATGGACTGAATGCAAAGTAGAATGAATGAAAGTAGAGTGTCATTTTGGCAGAAGGCTTTATGCCTTTGATTCAGCTGAAAATGTAACTTCTGAACAAATGTAATGTTTTATTTAAGCTATGTACATTTGCTTGGAGCATGACTTTTAACAATGGGCATTGAGTTGTTCTCTTGTCTCTTCTTTACTCAAAGAAATCAACTCCAAATATAACTGAATATACCCCTATTCCATATGTCTATGGAAAATAAAATGTATAGAAGCTGAACCAATGATCATAAGAGGCCCTCTCTGTGCCTGCTCAGCAGGAAGATTGTCCTTGCTTTTGTTAAATGATTTCTTCTGGTTGAACTCCTCCTCCAATATCAGTCAAAAAAAGATCACCGGGAGCAGGGAAAAGAACAAAGAGTACCACTGTGACCCTGTTCTCTGGGTCACCTTGGCATTCAGCAAATCAATCTGTTTATTCCTGTTTCAATACCCTTTCAGCTCGTTTGTACTAAACGCTGCAGCCTCCTCAACTTTAACACTCCATAGAATGTAGGCATTTTTGTATTTACATATTTTCTTACAAAGAAAACCTTTTATTTCTAATGACATTAATATAATGTTTTAGCGTTTAGTTGTCTTATTAGCTGCTCTGTATTTGTTATCTCTCTCAACCACTAGATGGGGCTGTGATACTACTCATTGCCATCAGTAGCCTGTCATATCTGAACCTGCACTGTGGGTGAACTCAGCAAGAGCTCCAATTTACCAAGTCAGTAACAATAAGGCCAACCTTTCTGAAGCGGGATATTTTAGCAGTACTGTAATTACAGTTAAACCTTAGCCCATTTCACTGCATGAGATTTTTAAGCCACCCTCACTTACACTGAATTAGAAGCTGGGGTTTACCAGGCATTAAGATTAGACTGTCCATTGTGTACATTGCCTTAAAGAGAGAAACCTTTTTCACATTTTCTGTGTAACTTTTACATTATGTGTGACTCATTTCTGTCTCTATAAAAACGATTGATATTTTCCTAAACTGCAGGACCGTCGCTTTTAGCCGATAAACACGTTTCTGTTCTTAGTTGTCATGATTGTCATTAAATTGTGTATTTTTCATTGCATTGAAATGCATTGATGTAGACTAATGGAAGATTTCTATCATATATTTAATATATTATTATCTAAGCAGTATGTGAAATTAAATAATTTACCCACCCTAATATCATGTTGTACTGCTCAAACAATGTCACTTGCTAATGACTGGTCATCTGCACATCCCCCTTCCCATCCAAAACAATTACAGAGGCCATGTGCTGCAGTGGCATATTAAAACTAGATGGTGTATTCTGACATATGTCTGTTACGGGATAGTACGAGCATGTGATCAGAAGAACCGCTCCGCTATTGTGTGTGAGTAAGAGATAAATACATGTGTCCGTGTGTTGTGCATGCGTCTAAATGTCTGTGTATGCGTTATTGTGTTATTTTTACTGCTTGTGTGTGAACTTGTTCATCTCGCACAGGCTTGTGTGGAGGTAATCCTTGCTGGGCAGCTGCGCTCATTCATATGAAGCCCTAAGGCACTTGGATGCTGTCTCACTGATTAGGGATCAGAGGGAGAGAGAGAAATAGTAAAGACTATATGAAGGACAATGAGAACGAGTTTTAGACAAAGGAGGAAATAAAAGGTCCTTATTCATTTAGTAAACATTTGGTTAATGACTCTAATCCCATTAAGCATGGACAGTTTGCCCCCACATCATGCAGTAATATGTAGGCTACAGAATGTGAAAGTGTAGGCTAACAAACACACGCGCACCCACACACACGCACACACATATGCACACGCACGCATACGCGCACACACGCACGCATACGCACGCACACATCCCCACACACGCGCGCGCGCGCGCACACACACACACACACACACACACACACACACACACACTGCAAATAAAATTAATTTGCATAAGCACAGCAGAGTATTGGTAGCTGTTTAGGAGACTTATGAAAATAGCATGTAAATTAAATGAGAGTTTTATATTTTCAGGCATGATTTAGTAACAATTATTGTTTTGACCTGGCTCCTCAGTTGACAAAAGAAACCTGCTGCTCCCTCTGAGGAGCAGGAAATCAGCCTTTCAAGTGCTCTTGTGTTTGAAGAGTGGAGGGCAAGGCAGAGCGTGATTGCGGCTCTTGGCAGAGGGGATCAGAGATGGGGTGATTTTACTCAAAAGAGAATAGCAGTGAAGGCCAGAGCATGTTTCATCCATGGCACAAAACATTTGAATTAAAGCTCATGCGTATTTGTCGAATGATAAACACATCTCTAAAGAGAATTGTAGGTTTAATCTAGAAATTGTAATATTGTATATTGATTTTAAACATATTCAGCTATAATAATTTAGGCTACATGAAAGGTAGTCTTAAGCAGTAGTACATTTGAAATTGTGTGTATTTCAAACATACAAACATATTACAACATATTTTATATAGACTACACACATCAGACTTTTGGGCTACTGTTAGGCCTATGTTTATTTCTAATTTAGGGTGGCTATCAAATCCAATCTAAAAGACAAAAAAATGTGATGAACTACTTGATAAGTATCACTGCTCCCAATAATACTATATCATGTGCAATATGAAATTCATTTGAAGTAATTTTACCACCTGTGAAATACTCTACTTACACCTTATTTAATCATTCCTGCACCTTGTATTTTTATTGTACTTATTTTTTATTATATGTTTATTATATTGTTTACTTATTTCTTTTTGCAAACACTTTTTACCATGTACTATTATTGCATGCTACTAGTACTTTTTGACTATCTTAACGAGTCTAACGGTTCTTCCGATCCAAAGCATTTTATTGCATTGTTAACCTTGTGTTGAACCTGCATATGACAAATAAACAAAAGTTGAAAGTTGATAAGTAGTTGTGTGTTTATGTGGAGGAGAGTATTATTTGATAAGCTACACAGGCAACTGTGAGAAGCAATATAATTGTCTCACAAATAATCATTCGTTTAAACTAATTAACTTCTTAACGCAAGATGCTAAATGCCCACTTCATTGCAGAAGACATAATAGACCATTTTGACTGAATCTCAAAGTAACCAATCACACGTGAGTTTATGACAGCGTTTATCCTATCACAGACAGGACCGAGAGAAACAGCCCGCCTCCCAGCTGGGTGTTCAAAAAAGAACGTCATCTGACTGGCTCATACATTTAGCTTTAGCACAAATTAGCTGGGTTAGCGTTAGGTGTGAACATAGATGAAACCCCCACCCTTTTTCTTTAACACAGCTGTTATATTTTTTGACTATCAAACCGGATAACCGTTACGTACACAGTGATTCTTAGGCTATAGTACCAAACATGTACATTAAAGCTTTATTGCGATGCAGGGACATGCTGAAAGGAGAACTATTTGTGTGAAATGCTGGCTAGCCTAATCAATGCTAGCTAACGAGGGCCGAGAAGCGAAAGTGGCTAACATTAACGATAGCAAAGCCTGTCACCAACAAACTCTAGTCCGTAATACATAAATACGTGCTGCTGAAGCCTTAAGAAGAGTGGGTTCATAGAAATACTTCATTACGAGCACAGTAAGTAAATTAAAAAAAACAGCTGTAATAAGAAATATAGCATGGGAAATTGTTAGCGGCTTGTTTGTGTCACTGTTAAATTGGCTTCGTCTTCAGTCAATTACAAACATGAAACTTAGCGACTATGTAATAGATTAGATTGAACGCGTATTCTTTTTAGCAGAGGTGTAAATTCATAATCGACTTTTATTTGATGTGTCGTAGTAGATTGTCAAACTATTATTTTAGCGACAATGTTTTGATTATTTTTGGAAAGCTCTTTGTAACGTTAGATCACCATCTCGAGACTTTACATTATTATTTAACTCTAAAGTATAACTCTGGGCTGGTTTAGATATCATTTAATGACAGTCAGCTACAAAAGAAGCTGGCCTTGCTTTGATATTGTCTGCAACAGGTGCAACTCACATGATTAACAGTGGCAACCTGGAGAAACTTCAATTTTGACATCTCTTTGCTTCTAATGTAGTAGAATCTTTATTTAAATGGTAATTTCCTGTTAAGATATCGTTTTATGTGACATTTGTGAAGCATTGTACTATGATTTTTACTGTGTGTGGTTGTGTATGTTTCATAGTAGGCTACTACCTCTGTTGATGCATTCATGTGACAGTGTGTTCCAGAAATGGCAGCTTCATCACTGGCATGTTTTTGTTGGCATCTTGATAGTGAAATTCGGCACCAGCAAGGCTGACTGCAGCATCCATTCTAGTGTGGTGGTCTGTAGTGTTTTTCTCTAGTACCTAGGTTTATCTTAAACAGCTGGAAAATGGGAATGTTGAAAAGTGACTTGCGGTACTATTATATAAACAGAGTAAGCACACATAAAATTTGCTGGACAAGTTTAAAGAACTATTCATTACTGGTCATACAGAAGTCACATGTCTAGATGATTATTAACATATGTAGATTACTTTTAACTTTAGCATAAGATGGTACTATTTCACTAGTGTTTATGCTTTATTGATGTTGCTCTGATAAGTGCATTATACACTGTTGATCACTTGAATGGGAGACTCTGGTCTTATCTAGTCTTACTGAATGTTTGACGTAACTGCACTGAAGATGGCTGCACTTGTCTGTCCAAAGAGCACTTGTTCCAGGACATTGACTCCTTTGATGTGCCTTCAATGATGAGTCATCATAAAAGCCTTGTTCAACCCTCTAAAATAAAAATCAATTTTAAAAGTTTTTTAAACTGAAAAGCAGAAATTTCATTTATTTTTGTTGTATATTGTTAATATACAAAAAAGGAAGGGAAAAAAAGCAAATTCAGGTTGTAGCAGCCACGTGGATGTAGTTATACTGTTCACGCCATAGTGGTCTTAATGTTGTCACCATGAACATTTGTGGCTTATGTTGCTATGGTTACCGCTCTGTCAATCCAAACTTTCATGCCTACTTTGTACATCAGAACATGTATCAAACATCTATAGGTAATTTAAGGAATTAGACAGATAAAAAATACCTCCTAAAAATAGTGTCTATTTTCTCTTCCCCCCCCCACAGACGGTGTAGGTCTCTGGAGGCAGAGCCATGGGTGCATTCCTAGACAAGCCCAAGACGCAGAAGCACAACTCGCATGGAGAGGGCAATGGCCTACGCTATGGGCTGAGCTCTATGCAGGGCTGGCGAGTGGAGATGGAGGATGCCCATACAGCAGTGTTGGGACTTCCTTCCCCTGGTATGAAGGACTGGTCTTATTTTGCTGTGTATGACGGTCATGCTGGCTCCAGGGTGGCTAACTATTGCTCCAAGCATCTTTTGGAGCACATTATCAGTGCCAGTGTCGGGTTGCAAGGTGACAGCTCGAGTGGCAACCTTCCAGCTGTAGGTCCACCCACAGTGGAGATGGTAAAAGCTGGGATTCGGTCAGGCTTCTTAAAGATTGATGAACATATGAGAAGCTTTTCAGACTTGCGAAATGGTATGGACCGTAGTGGCTCTACTGCTGTGGGCATCCTTATATCACCAGATAATTTCTTCTTTATAAACTGTGGGGATTCGCGTGCTGTTCTTTATCGCAATTCTAATGTGTGCTTTGCCACGCTTGACCACAAGCCTTGTAACCCACGTGAAAAAGAGCGCATACAGAATGCTGGTGGCACGGTTATGATCCAGAGGGTAAATGGGTCACTGGCAGTGTCAAGAGCTTTGGGAGACTATGACTACAAGAATGTGGATGGGAAGGGCCCCACAGAGCAGCTGGTTAGCCCTGAACCAGAGGTATTTGAAATGGTCCAGGCCCCAGAACAGGATCAGTTTGTGATCTTGGCATGTGATGGCATCTGGGATGTTATGTCCAATGAAGACCTGTGTGTTTTTGTGAAATCCAGACTTGAGGTGTCCAGTGATCTAGAAAAAGTGTGCAATGAAGTAGTGGATACTTGCCTGCATATGGTAGGTAGATTTCTTTTCTCCTTTTGTCTCCCAATATCGTTTAATTTGAGTGCCTTTATGTATAATTCCAAGCAAACAGTTTATTAGATTCATACAGACTAACTAACCCTATTATTCTCTATTTTTAGGGAAGCCGGGATAATATGAGTGTGGTTTTGATCTGTTTGCCAAATGCTCCCAAAGTATCAGAGGAAGCAGTCAGAAAAGATGCTGAACTCAACAAATACCTGGAATCTCGAGTAGAAGGTATGAGTTCTCATGCCATTTTTACAGTGATATTCACAAAGCATTACTTTTTTGTAGGGCTGTTAAAAAATATTTGTAGCTCTACTAATTTATGTAAAATGTGTTTTCAGAGATGATGTCCCAGCCGGGGGAGGAGGGCTATCCTGACCTGGCAACAGTGATGAGGGATCTTTCTACTGACAACAACATGCCTCCTCTGCCCCCAGGTGGAGGCCTTGCCAGCAAGTAAGACCATTACTTCATGGTAGCTACATTATCAATCTATTACTAGGAGTCAGTCAGTTTTACATAAGATGTTAAATACTTGAGATCAAATATGTTAACTTTAAAATATTATTCCAAGATGTTTTGTGGTTTTTGATGTATGTATATTTTGTCTTTTTACACTTTGTGCAGACGCAGTTTTATTGAAGCCGTATACAACAGCGTGAACCCATACAGAGAAGATGATGGGGTGAGCATCTACATACTGATTATGTTAAAATGTTCATTCATATTGACTAAAACTGCACTGACAAATGTTTGGTTACAAAGACACTTAACTATCAACTCATTGCAGATGCAGAAATGATTACATTGTGGAAGCAATAACATTTGTAATGACCTTTTAAGTGCGCAATGCACAACTTGCAGCTGATTTCCACATAAATAAATACTGGAATAAGAGTACCTAGGTGGTTAGCATATCATCTTTTTTTGGGTGTGGGGGGGTATTGTCCGAACTAAATTGAATTCCTTAGTAAATGGTGAGTCTTCACAGGGAGCTGTGGTACAAGTGTGGTCCTGTCACTCTTGTTGCAGTGACTGGTTTGTGGTTTATACATTCTTGTAGTTTCAAGATAGATGTTTTTCCTCTGTAGATATATCAAACCATAGTGTGAAATCTCTATATTTCTCCAAAAATTATTTGACAATTTATTCTGCAAGGCTGGAAAAACAGCTGCAGACTTTTATACTGCACAAACACAATTTCATGGGCTCCTTTGGACGGCTGTTGGCTGTTAAAACTATAGTATATTTAGAGAAAACAAGTATATGGAACGTATTGATAAGGGATGTGTAGTTCTTTCTAACTGTGTGTTCACCCTCTAATTAACGCAGCCCTCCTGTTTCATTTGGTAAGTGATAACACATATAACTGTTAAACCTCTTCCCCTCTTCTTACCCGTATTTAAAATACAGACAACCATGCACATACAGCAAACACAAACTCTTACAGGCATGTAAGTAGACACCTTGTCTGCATATTCCTCCATCAGTCCTACTCTCTGCTATGGTCTAGTCTCTAGCATGTAGAGCTCCATTTGAAGTTTAAGGTACTAGTGGGGCCTATGAGGAAGACTAGTTGTTGTTGTTTCTGGTCCTGTCTGTTCTTTCAACACAACATGGACACAAACATGCATGCACTTGTCCTACTCGCATGCATCGCTGTCTCGAACAGTCCTCACAACTGCAGTCTGTGTGTCGAGCCCTTCTGAAAGACCAAGGTTTGGAAGTGTCCATGGTGTAGCAGTAAAACGTATATTTTAATTAAATGTGCTCTTTTATTGTTGTTGTTTTCTAGGTAAACGTTGTGTTGGTACCACTTTTTGAAGATCATGGTAACAGTGAACGATCTTCTTTTTCTGCTCCCCCTTTATTTTTTTTCAGATGGGAGCTGATTTGGACTATCAGTGGTAGCTGCTCAGCACAACAACTGCCCAATTCCATCCTAACAATAGGACCACTTTTAAAGATCACATCATCTGTCAGCACAATATTCTTCTGTTCTTTTTTTTTTAAATATATATATCTACAATCAAAAAATTGTACAGAGCAAACATTAAGATTTCAAATTTGTGTAGTACAAAGGGGGAAAAGACAATGTCTTTGCAAAACAAAACAACACCAGATGATAAGCACACACCCCTCCTCTTGACATTGTCATGGACCCGTGACAGGCCTACACACTTCTTTGGTGCCTTGCTCAGAAGAAGGGAGGACATTGAAATTAATTCAGACCTTAACCAAAACAGCCACTGGTGAACATTTATAAGACAAAGACTGAATTGTCAATTTGATTTATTTTTGGTATTTTATTGGTTTAAGTGTTGACTTGCACATGACTGGCAGACTCCTCAACTTGAGCGATATTGTTCATTCCTATCAACAAGCTTTGGGTTTAGCACCTTTTTTGGCACTTGAAGGGGTATCATTACCCATCCCCTCTGCTGGGGTACATTACAAAACCTCAGTTTTATTACAAAACATTCAGTTTAAAAGCTCAACTCTTCAACTTACTATAGACATAGTTTAGAAAAAGGCAAAAAGCACTTGGATTCTAGGCCAGGCTGTGCTCATAAGAAACAAATGGCTCATTTCCAACTCTTCCTGTATTTCTAATGCTTCTAGATCTCATTACAAAGGAGAATCCGCCGTTGTTTGCATTGGTATTGCCAGAATCCTAAGCTTTTAAATTTGCTGGTATTTTAGCGAGAATAGAAAACTGTATTAATTATTATTCCACTTATGGTATTCAATGTGGCCTAATGTGTGTGTGCTGTGTGTGCATGTTTTTTGCACAACTGTGTGATTGTATGTGTCTATTAAAAATAAAAACTGCCAAACTGCACACATACTGTTTCCACACAGTGATGTTCCAAAGACAGGGTATGAGGTCAAGACTCAGCCTCGCCTTCCTCATGTTACATGCACACACAATCCTGCTTGTGTTACTACTTGCCTTTATTAGCTCAAGAATTCTATATAGGTGCATAAATAAAATGACAAAAAACATATATTTTAATTGTGAACTGAACAAGTAGAGCATAGTATAGTTAGGCAGACCCTTGGTTTTGTTTTATGGAATTGAAAAGATTTTTTTTTTTTATTCAAACTAATGTATAATAATGCAGTGGAAACTCACTGAGAAGTGGCAGTATTGACAGAGGATTGGTTTGTTAGCGTTTACAGGCTGGTTCATGTTTTTATGGTACACATTCTTTGTGCCACATTAGGAATAGGTACTTGAATCTGTATTTTGCCTTTGCAATATTTAATTAAGATGCTTATTTTATGGCTGGGGTTTTTCATGTAAATGTGCATGTTTTGAGAGGGGTACAAGGCCTGTGGGCTTGTTCCGTGGGGTCAAACCATGGATAAAATATGGTTTAAAAGTGGAGTAATGATGAAAACATGAAATATATACATATGTAACTTAATTTGAATTAACTAAACAGATTAATTGAAACTACATTTGCTAATCTATAAAATTCCTGTTCTTGATTTGATATGATTAGGAAATACAGCTCCAAAGAGGGCTCAAGCAATTTTTAATATGACAAGATGTTTTTGATTATAGTTTTTCTCACTGAACACAGCCGTCTATTTGACCTACAGTATAATATAATTAAGCTACATCAGACGGTGATGAGGTTTTTGGATGTAAATGTCCTTATTCACAATGCATGGACTGAATAGAAAAAGCACTACTTTGTCATTTAATGACAACAAGCTCTTGACCCATTTATTTTAGACTGTATTTAATCACTGTTCTGATGGAATAAAACTTTGATTCAAAATGAGACGTGTTGACAATCTTTGTTTTACTTTGTACATTTGTACTCTTTAAAATACTCACAGGCCTGCCAACCTTTCACCAAACCTTGGAGTGAGATTTTGAAAGTGGTTGGATAGGCCTTCGCCCTCTTCAGGGTTAATCTGTCATTTTTTAGGGCATAACATACATTATTTTTGTGCATTCTGGTAGATTTTAGAAGATGTTACATGAAAGAAAAGTAAAAATGGGATGTACTCAAATATTTTTTTTATATTTTACACCAACTGGTACATTCATGTGTCAGCCATATCTATGATCTATTTAGTCATCTATTTTAAAAAAGCACTGCTTTATAGACTTCAAAAAAACACAATGCAAGATTTGGATTACCTGATGCATTGTATACAGATTACACTGAGGCCTATATGTTAACAGATTAGGTTCTTGTAACCCACACAGTGTAAACCCATAATGTTATGGGTATATACTAGGCTTTTCAGTGTTTAAAATAGATTTGCCAGTAATACTAATGAGGGGTCGATTAGTCCAGATCTTCACATACCTTGGGATTTAATTCTCAGCAATATATCTTATATTGTCTCTCAAAAAATATTAAGGTTAATAGCAGAATGCTATTGCCACAAAGTGCGAGATGAGTGAAGGACTCAGGGCGAGTGCCCTGTTGTAATTCGTCGGATTAGTTTTTATTTTATTTATTTCAGCCACCAACTAAATCACATTTTGGGGCACTAAACATGAATGTATCAGCCCCAACCACTGCGCACAAATCAGGCTTGAAAGTTTTGCGTCATAGGAAGACCAGCTGTGGTAGAGCGATAGAGCATCTCAAGACCCACAAAAAATTATATTGTGGCCCCGCGCTAAACACAACAGGAAGTCGGCCATCTTGGTTCAACGTTTTGACCGCCAAAAATTTGCTTTTGTACTTTAATAAAATAGTCCTAGGGTTTTCCAAAAGTTACAAACAAGTCAATGGTGAGCAAAAAGGGTTTTTCATTGCCAAATCAATTTGGTACAGACATCCAACATGTAGCATTGATCGAAAGTAAATTAGACAGCAACAGCTACAACAGGAAGTCACACATGTGGTCGTGACAAGCTCTTCACAAGGCGGCCATTTTGTAATACATAAACAATCCTGTAACTTTTACAAACTTTGTTGAGTTTCGATCGACCCAATGAAGCATCTGTGCACAACGAGAAACTGGACTTAAATCAGGAATCTCTTGGCTCTCTAGTACCCCCTACAGCGTTACAATGGGAGTTTGTATATGTCACATAAAACTGACTGGGGTTTGGTGATGCGGCCCTTTTGCCAACCGCGAAAAAACAAAAGAAGAAGAAGATGCGGCCCTTCCGCGGTAGCAAGGGTTTGCGATGGCCCTTTATCTCTCTGCTTGCAGTTTTAAATATATTTAGCCTGGTGCAGGTTTGTTAAGAACATAGCGGTCTCATCGCGTTTGGACCTCTCTCACAGCATAACTTTAGAGTATTTAGTTTATGCTGTTGTTTAATATTTCAATTTAATTCAACAGAGAATTAATGAGAGTGATTATGTTTATTTCTCTACATTGTCCGATTTAAATGCTTCATAAAACGCAGCGCTCAGTGGAGGATAGGGTGTGCCTTGTTGTAGTCCATCTGGTGGGAGTTGTAGTTTTTATTGAACCGCTGTGGGTTGCAACTTCCCTTGTTGACGTTGGTTCCGCTGCTGCCTGGTTAGGTTAGGTAGGTTGAATGTAGCGCCGAGGCTCCTCTCCCATGCTCCTAACTCAGTATGTTCTCTCAATGACGTAATCCTCAAAGGGAAAAGAGAAAGGAGCAGGAAGGAATGGGCTTTCTTTTAAGTTTTCGTTAGCAGCCATAATCTTTATGCTCCTACCAAATCCTCTAGTTCCCACATTCCACAAGTGGCAGTGTTGTGGGCGAAACGGGGAGGGGCTGTGCAAGGACTCTGACCCTGAGAGTGGCTACAATCACAGCGATAGGCACTGTTCACACATTAGTTGAGTAAAATCTGACATTATGGAGTTAGGTGAATGTACCAGAAACCCAGGATTTCAAGAAGATGAAGAGGGCAACTGCCCACCTACAGATGTCACCAAATCAGTCTTAGAGGACAAGTGTGACTCTGCGTCAGTGAAGCTGGATGCCACGGAGGAGTACACTCAAATCAAACCATATGCCGGGATGCCAAAGGAGGTGCTGCTGCTGTACTCGTCCCAGGCTCGCTACAGAGTGCCCAGAGAAATCCTCTTCTGGCTGACCGTGGCCTGCGCCCTGGCCTTAGTGGCACTGACAATAACAGTAATTGCTTTGTCTCCACCGTGCCTCAGCTGGTGGCAGATATCTCCTGTCTACCAGATCTACCCCCGATCCTTCAAAGACTCAGATGGTGATGGGGTTGGTGACCTTAAAGGTAGGAGGAAGTAGACTATAATCAAAGATGATTATGTGTTATACAGATATAATACTGCTACAATACTTATAGTTGCAAGAAATGTGAACCCTTTGGGATTACTCAGGTTTCATAAACTGTATTCTGAACTTCATCTGAGTCACAACAATAGACAGTCTGCTTAAACTAATACTGCACACAAGTTATATGTTTCATGTTTTTATTGAACACATGTAAGCATTCACAGTTAAGGGTAGGAAAAGTATGTGAACCCCTAGGGCCTAGAGGTAGGGTAGCCAAGGCTAATGGCTAATTGGAGCCAGGAGTCAGCCAACCTGGAGTCCAATCATAGTCCTCAATGAGGTGAAGAGGGATCCTAGAATGTCGGTTAAAGACTTACAGAAAACTCTGGCACATGCAAATATTTTTGTTGACAAATCTACCCAAAGCAGAAGTAAATCAACAACAGAATGGTTCTAACAGAAGAGTGGCCCAGACCCAATTGAGATGCTGTGGCATGACCTCAAGAGAGCGCTTCACACCAGACATCCCAAGAATATTGCTGCACTCAAACAGTTTTGTAAAGAGGAATGGTCCAAAATTCCTCCTGACCGTTGTGATCTGATCTGCAACTACAGGAAATGTTTATTTGAGGTTATTACTGCCAAAGGAGGGTCAACCAGTTATTAAATCCAAATCCACATACTTTTCCACCCTGCACTGTGAATGTTGTGTTCCATAAAAACATATCATTTGTGTGCAGTACTAATTTAAGCAGACTGTTATATAGTTGTGACGCAGATGAAGATCAGAACACATTTATGACCCATTTATGCAGAAATCCCAAAGGGTTCACATACTTTTTCTTGCAACTGTACTTAACTAATATTACTATCACTCAGTCCCTGTAATACCCTACTTTCAAGAATTGCTATATCAATGTAGCATGAACATTTTCCCACAATTATCCCTATCCCCCTTATGTCTGTTCTTTGTTTAAAGGCATCCTTGAGCAGCTGGATCACTTTCAGTACCTTAACATTAAATCTATTTGGATCAGTCCCTTTTACCGCTCTCCAATGAAGGATTTTGGCTACGATGTGGAGGATTTCCGCTCCATAGATCCCATGTTTGGAACAATGAAAGACTTTGAGGCACTTCTTACTGAAATGCACAAAAGAGGTGCGAGAAAACAAATAAAGAATGATGAAAACATGTCAATTGTATATTATGTTTCTGTTGCATGTGATTTCAGATTTGAAGATGATTATGGATTTCATTCCTAATCACACAAGCGACCAACACCGCTGGTTCAACCTCAGCCGATCAGGTGACCCACATTACAGAGATTACTACGTCTGGACTGACTGTAATGCATCCCACCCAAAGCCCAACAACTGGGTAAGCTTGATAATTGGCCTGCATACTGTTTCAATAGGCTGATATTTCTCTGTCTGTACTTGTTAATTCTCAGGTCAGTGTATTTGGAAACTCATCCTGGACGTACGATGATGTCCGCGGACAGTGCTACCTCCACCAGTTTCTTAAAGAACAGCCAGACCTAAACTTCAGAAACCCAAATGTCCGTAAAGAGATGATGGTGAGGGAACTGACATTTTGACACTTTTGCACAAGCACAATAAAATAAGTCTTTTGATATTAAAACTAGTTAGGATGTTTCAGATTGACGTTCTTTTAAGCTGTGCATGACAACTGAATGTGTTTGATCTTTTTATTGTTTCTTAATCTTATTTTTTATATTCTTGTCTGTTATTTCTGTAAGGCACTTTGAATCGCCCTGTGTCTAAATTGTGCTATACAAATGAACTTGCCTGGCCACTGTTGAAAGAGTATTGTTGTGTATGTTCATTCACAGGATCTTATTCGCTTCTGGCTGGAAAAGGGGGTGGATGGCTTCAGGATGGATGCTGTGAAGCACATTTTTGAGGCTGCGCACTTGAGAGATGAGCCGCAGGTGGATCCTAACAAACCACCAGTGAGTAAACTACTGTGTATGCCCTCTTTTGGGTTAGCTTCTGCAAAACTCCACCATCACGTATTTAAGCCCACAGTGTTAAAATAAAACACAGTTTCAATTATAAATGTTTTAACAACTCCAACATCTTATCCAAAGTCCAGGCAACTACAGCTTTTATAGTTTTATGGTTGTTTTGTAATTTGTTTTACTATAACAATATGATGAAGAGATAATCACTGGCACATCTTAAAGTTTATAGCTAAGTTCATAAAATGAGACATTGTATAGCCTTAGCTGTAGTATCATTTTCTTGTATAGTGACCAAAACAGACTTTCTTACCACTAAAAAAAACATTCTAATTGATCAAAAATATGTGGCAAAGCTTATATTTCTTTTGTAAAGTGTTTTAATCACTCTTGTAAAACACAGATTGGTATTTTTATGAGCAGTTAGTTAAATAATTTACTCCTGAGAGAGATAGACTTAAACTTTACTTTATCCCTGGTTCAACTCTGAGAATATAGTCATTCATTCATGGCATGTTTTTTACTTTTTATTCAGAGGGCAGAAACAAAGATAGAAATGTTGCAATACTGAGTGAAGCGTGACCATCTTGAAAAGTGGCATGGCTCCTACAGACCCAGTGGGTTAAGTTTCCTCTCAGATTTACTTCAACAAAGAGACCTTTATTTTCCCTGTTACTGAACTTCTGTCTGACTTTCCCTCTGTATTTGTCACTGATACTGTACTTTTGTTATGTTTTAACTAACATTTAATGTAATGAAAAGGCAACAATGATAATATATTTGTTGTTCACTGTTACCAGGAAGAAATCACCACAGAGTGGGATCTTTACCATGACTACACCACCAGTCAGGTGGGTCTGCATGACCTGCTGAGGGAGTGGAGGGCTGAGATGGACATCTATAGTCGTGAGCCAGGCAGATACAGGTATGAGAGCTATAGCAACAAGAAAATGGGGTCTACTACATTACATTTGCACTCATATAAGACTAAATGAAACAAGTGTATATTTTAATTTAAATGACAATTTATTACATCTAGGTTTATGGTAACGGAGTCATATGATTACCATGAAGTAGACAAGACTATGATGTACTACAGCACCCCACTGGTTAAAGAGAGTGACTTTCCCTTTAACTTTTACCTCCTGGATTTGCCTCAAAATACCAGTGGCCAGTGGGCTAAACATCTTGTTGATCTATGGATGTCCAACATGCCAAAGGGCCAATGGGCAAACTGGGTGGTGAGTAAGATACAACCATTGAATGGATGTCTGTTAGTATATGCCACTGTGTAACCCTGCGACTAACTAACTAGCTGTTGTTCAGGGTGTATTCTCATGCCCTAAGAATGTTGCCAAGCTTATTTTAAAACACTTACTAAAGTTACTGATCCAGAAGAAAATGTAACTGATTTACATCAGGTTTTGATGTTAATTATATACCATGTATACGTCTAAACGATGCATTCACCTTCTTAGGTTGGTAATCATGACAAGTCTCGAATTGGGACAAGTGCTGGTCCGACTTATGTTCGTGCTATAAACATGATGCTGCTAACTTTACCGGGAACACCCACCACCTACTATGGCGAGGAGATTGGCATGGTGAACATCAATATTACACAAGACCAGGTACAAGACCCAGCTGGCAGATATAACACAGTAAGTACATTGTTTCATAAAATAAATCTTAAAATAGAATAGTAATAAAATAACTTGAAAAAATCAAGTGGAGGTAAAACCCAAACAGTTACACAGAATAATATGTATAATACTTTTTTGCAGAGTCTTAGTCGAGATCCCCAAAGGTCCCCAATGCAGTGGAGTGATAACATAAACGCTGGTTTCAGCAATCAAACCAACAGCACGTGGCTGCCTTTACATCCTGACTACAAAACAGTCAATGTGGAGGTACATACATCTTCTTGGATACAAATATATGCTTCATTTGTCGTTATAAAAATATTCTGCCCTTCTGTCCTAGGCCCAGATGAAAGATGAGAGCTCAGTTCTTTCCCAATATCGCTATCTAAACACGCTGCGTGAATCAGAGCTCCCTCTTCACCGGGGGTGGTTCTGCTACATACACACAGATCCCAGTGTCTTCTCATATCTCAGAGAACTAGATGGTCTTAACAGGGCCTTTTTAGTTGTCCTAAACTTTGGTAAAGAATCAGCTGTCACGGATCTCTCCTCTGTTCAAGAACTACCAGAGCAGCTGAAGGTTTTGATGAGCACAGTGCCGATTAACAATGGCAAAAGCATGCACAAGTCTCAAATCAAGACTGAAGCAGGCGAGGGGCTGTTGATCCAGTTCTCCAGCAAGACACACTTCAACCCCAACCACAAAGAGCAGTGCTACATTTCTGAGAAGGCCTGCTATTTAGGGACTATGGACATACTTTATAAATGTTAACATAGAAGTACTGGGTTAACTTCATCACAAAATAAACCATTTCCCTGTACAGCTGTGTCATGTCATTAACAACTACAAGTATTTTTTTGTAGCAGTGGTCGACTTTGATGCTGTCTGTTACCTTCTTTTGTGTGGATGCTTTAGTCCCAGCTCTGTATAAAGAAATGCAAGCTCAAGAGCATCCTGTATAAGACATAAAAGAACATTTAAAAAGAACATTAAATGTATATGTACATATGTATAGAAGCTATTTATTACCTCATCCACCATCAGATCAAAGTCTTCTTGTCCATGGTGATTTGCTCCGGGCTGAATGTTTAGAACTACTTTTGGCGTTTCTGTGCATTCTGGACACAAAGAAAGTGACAAAGTAAAGGATCCACAAACTTCTTTAACATTTTGAAGTTCCTCTAAGTCAGTTCAGTCACTTTTACTGGCCAGTTAGCTCAAATCTTAGCTGCCCTTTTTATTCAACCTCAGTTACATCAGATATGGCTATGCTTCTTCTCAATCCTCTATATATTATCCCCAGCCCGTCTCGGTGGTACTGGCTGTTTCACAAGTCTGGTCTTGACCTTGACAGCTCCCAGTTTGCAGTGTCTAATCTCTTGCTGAGATACATTATCTCTTTGCCATGCTAATAGGCTTGCCCACTCGCCTCACTATGCCATCAGCACTTTATCAAAGACTCGGGGGAGCAGACTGGAAGATTAGGGAGACATATATACACACATACATAGATAACCGACAAGTGTGCGTTTAAAACAAAAGGAGTGATGATGGTGTAGGGGAAGTTGAAGTGTAAGGAGGAGTAGCATCAATATGGGCTTGCTAGATTATAAGTGAGAGTGAGAAAGAGCCTGTATCGGGTAAAGGGGCAGTAACAAACATTTACAGCATGAGCAGACGAACTTATTACTAACTTTCCCCGGAGTTACATTATTATTAAATAGATTATATGTGGGAGAGCAAATTAACTAGCGCTGCACGATGTGACCCATGTTAAATACTGTGATAACATTTACAAATATTCTGATGCAAGTTCAATTCAGCTGATAAGACTAATCGAGAACTAACTAAGGCAAGGCCAGAGTAGGTCTAAATTAAGAAATTCCTGACTAAAATTTTACTAGTCACAACACATTTTTATACAGAGCTCTAACATGTTTTTAACAGTGTAAATCTAGGTTCAGTCTATGATTAAAGAGCATGCCATTTACCTGATTCTGGATGCATGGAAAGATATGTACAAATGGCTTTTTGTAGCTTCTCTGTGTATTTGACAATGCCACCCAAAGGCACTCTGGCATCAGCATTGTAGGCTGTTAGCAGCATAGATGGGTACCTCTATGTCACATAAACGAAAAAGCAAAACATATACATTAACAAGTATGTTACAAGTGTTACTGTCTAACTATAATATAATATCTAACAAAACTCTAAATGTTTTACAGCCCATTAAGACCAACTTGCTTGCTACTTTTAATACCTGAGGGACAATGTTGTGAAGAGGACAGTAGCTAGCAATGACCATTTTGTGTTTTGGATTTCCAATGGGATCACCCCATTCTTCTCTGTCCTCAATGGTAAGAGGCAGACTGGAATCCAGCATTGTCCCTAACACATCTAAAAATGGAGCCTTAACAAGAAACAAGTACGAGCGTAATTAGTGGTTATGTAATGTATACACCTAAAGCAGTCTCACAACCATTCTCTGACCTGGAGAGTGACAGCTTTTATCAGGTGGGGGTGCTGGTTGCAGAGTGCCCCTACTGGAACAGCCCCAGCACTGCAGGCAGTGAGGGCAGTGAGCGACGGAATGGACACTCCTGAAGAGAAGAGGTGCTGGAGACAAGCCACAAGGTCCTCCACACTTTTATGCTTTCCTTCAACACAGGCCTGTCTGTACCAAGAGAGACCACACTCTCCTCCACCTCTGGCAAGAGGAGATGGAAGCAGTAAAACAGAGGCAAAAATGTATAATAAAATTCAAATTCAAATCTATCAATGCAGTAAATTAATAGGATATGACATAATTTGTTACCTGATATGACAGTATGCCAGAGCCCAACCTTCCTCCAACAAAATCCTTTTCTTAACACTGAACTCCATGTTAATATCTCTGCCATAAGACCCATAGACATGAATAAGCAGAGGCACTTCCTCTAGACTCTTAATATGTGAAGCATGGAACAGTGTTATTGGCACCAAAATACCATCCTAGCCAGGATCAAGAGCATAGAGACATTATTTTGATGTTGATGGTGCAACTGTACATATATATTGTAAATACATTGTAAAAACATTCTTACTTTGCTACGAGCATTTAGGAGTGATGTAATTACACTGTTATGTAGTTTCCTCTTGTTTCTTTCAACAGGTAAAACCACAGCGTCTTTAGGTAACAGACAGTGGTGCTCTGGTGGTAAAACTGGAGATGACATCAGAAACTCCAAAGTATGGCTATAGTCTGATACATGTGCTTTCTTTGTTTCAACTGCACAGGCCCAAGACGGTAGCTTTAAAAAAAATCAATAAAAACAGTTAAATAATTAACAGTAATTATACAAAATGTCAAAGGAAATATTAATCTCACCTTCTCAAAGTAGACTTTTTCTGGTTGATTTAGTGAGATTACAATAATCACATTTTCACCTGCTGTTCTTGCAGTTAACACACAGTAGTCCCCTATTACATCCATGTCTTTGATGATTAATGCAGGTGGAGGAACAAACAAAGGCACCCATGAATCAATTGATGGCTTGGACAGCGGCGCCTGAACCACCTAAACAGTACAATAAATGATTAGGTAATAATAATATTCAGGTTTTCATACTTGAGATATACAGTATTTTACCTGATATTCTTTCTCAGGGCCTGTATTGGTCAGTATAATGAGCCAGCCTTTCCAATGCTCTATATGATACAAGAGACCAGACATGCGCTTTTGAACCAGACAGGGTCCTACACTCAGATTGTCTTTTTCAATTAGCAGCACCTCGGAGCTGCTTCTGTTGTTACAGTTGATGGTGAGAAGATTCTGGTCTCTGGTGAGAGCTAACTCCAGAAACACACTAAAATACACCATAGTCTTAGTGACACAAGGAGACACACAATTATGATTTTCCACCTCGCTATACTTACTCAAGCTCTGTTTCTTCAAATACAGAGCTGATATGGTTTCTGGTTTTAGTCAAGTCAAGACAGAAGACTCTACTGCTTTGCAAACCATCAAGAGTTGAGTAAAACAAAACCTCATCTGTGGCCCATTCTTTATCAAACACAGAAACTCAATCATCTTACACAAAAGTTACAACTGCTGTGTGTAGGTTACAGAACAAAAGTCCTACCAAAACTGAAGACTTTGTCCAGTGTTAGTATGATATGTGGCTCAACAAGAGGAAACACAGCTCCTTGTCCAAGATGTATAATTAGACATCTAAATACAATAGAAATCAGTAAATGTGAGTAGCAATATTGTTTGATTTATATTGTAGAATAATTTTTTTAGCTGCTTGTTTACCTATACTCTTCTTTGTCATACAGTTTTAGGGTCACAGCCAGGTGCTTTTCTTTTGGGGATAATCGTATCCTCTGAACAATCCACTGTAAATGTGGTTTCAGTTCTGATCCATTCGAAATTTGGTCCAGATCTAGCACCCGCTCTGGCTCAACTGCAGAAAATTTGTAAATATGGGAATAAATACAGGCGTGTCTTTGACAGTTTCATGGACTAATGTGAGGTGTGAAAGATTAGTTGATTACCCTTTGTTTTATTAATTCTGTAGATACCAACTGTATCAACAAAATAGACATGGTGAAGACCACACACCTGTAATGAAACAAAGCACAGTGTCACAAGTAGTTATTCTAGGATAAGTTCAAACTCAGAATTATTGCATTACCATTGAAAAATCTGGTATTTTGGAGAACCGAAGATAATCCGCTTTTAATCTCCTGTTGAAATGCTTCTGCAAGTTTTTGTACCTTTCTATTGCTGATATGGAGCAATATGAATCTGACAAATTCTGAAAACAAAAAAAACATAACATGAAAAACAATATGATACAATTCAAACAATAGCCTACTTCTACCTCAACATTGTAGTTAAGTGTTGTAGTTATTAGTTTATATCTTGGTTTTACATAGACATTTATATATTTGCAAAGCCAGGCACCTCACCCTCATCAACCTTGCTCAGCGCATGCATCGTGTAATTGGAGATGTGGGTCAAACTAGTGTCAGTTCACCGTTTTAAATTGTTAATGAAATAACCTCAAAGCTAATTGTTATTGTATTCCCAAACCCCTTTTAAGATGAGTTCTGGGTGAGACATTCATCCTTACCGATGAGCAGCATCGTTGGACAGCCAAGTAGAAACTAGACACTTGTTTGCAAAGTACACGCTCTCGAAAAACGAACCGAGACAGTGTAAACAAACGAGCGGAGGCCATCCTAACGAGTATTTAACTGTGAATAGTTACAACATCGACTTTCTAAACGTAGCTTTTTGGAGGCACGCTACACAAACGTATAATGTAAAAAAAAATTAAATCGTCCACAAAACATCTGTTTCATACTTCCTTCAAAACAATCCCCGCTGTAATGGACGTACCAAGGACGTAAGGCATAACAAATCAAACTCAGACACGCTCTGCCGAACCGTGATGCAGAAAAGCCTTATAATCAAGTCATCTTCTATCGACAATCTACTACACTGTCTGACATGGCAGAAGTGTACGGAAGTAGCATGTTTCCACCGTTCCACTGTGGGTGTAACAGGTGAAAAACCATGAGAATTGTATCTTAATCATGGTTTAATAAATACTTTTTGATTTTTTGAGTTGATACACTGTGAAAACCTGACAATCATTTTATCGGATCGAGTTTTTTGTACAGGAATACGATGGAAAAGCGTTCAACCGGTGCTAAAAACGAAACACCGGCGAGACAAGACATTGATGAAGACACTGGTGAAGCTAATTCCTATATTTCTCATGTTGATGCTGCTGCTAATGATGTCGCCAGAGCCAGATGGACCCTACTGCGACAGGTAATAGCAGCCTCAACCAAGGTTTCAAGCTGTCAAGGGGTTTAACCGTGTTTGATTGATTTTTTTTTACTAAATGATGCCACGACAATAGTCTTTACTTTGATTCTGCTTATTGTACACTGGTATGTTTGTAGTTTTGCAGTTCAGTATGGTTACACTGCATATCACTGCCGTTATACAATATTTATAATATGCATTTATGACAAAGAAAAGTTACAATGATGGAGCACTCAGATTACAGATTACACCAGTCCCTTATGAAAGTATATATGATTCAGTCTTTTTTAACGGTAAAGATTTGAACTACACATTTTCAAAGTACACATAATACTGCCGTTTACTTTACTGTTTACGCTTGTTTACATAGAAGGGGTCTTTAAGTGTGTGGCGTCAATATTAGCTCATTGGACACAGATAAACAATTAAAGCAGCAATCCCGTTTCAGTCAGTGCCACAATAATGGTAAATTAGTGGTAAAAGACAGTGGGGGCTCAGGATATGTTTGCTTATATATTGTAACACTACAGTAAATCATACATACTAGGTCTATATAGTACAGGGGCACAGTATCATTTAGTTTACGTCTCTCTGTTTTTCCACAGGTACTGCGTCAAAAGCAGCAAGACAGCCCTGAGGTGAAACACGTGTCTGTGCGCAGATTTGCTAGTTTTGACCTTTTCAGCAGGAGAAGGCCTGTGATTCGTGACCCAAGTAATACCTCAAATGACCAATGGGTGGAGTACAGCAGTGTCTGTCTTCCTAAGTACAGTGCCTTACTTAGGTAAGTTTGACCGTTTAATACAATTAAGTCAATTATTAATTGTGTTTTAAGTTTAAACTAATTTTTGATTACATTTATTTGCTTGTGGTATCTTGTAGGGATAATTTGGGACCCCTCAAAGTCAATGAAGTACTCAATAGTTTTGATAACACCGGCAATGTCTGTAAGTACATAAAATCAGATTTTCTATCTATACAGAATTGATACGGCACACATTTTTTATTTAAGTATTTTAAATTGATGTGATTGATATGAATCTCTTCCATGGTCTTTAACTGAAAGTTATATACAGTATCTTCTGAATGTTTTCAAAGTTATACCAGTTGTGATGCTCAGATAATGTGCTACAACCAAGGGTTATTGCTTCAGTCAACATTTTGGATCACTAGAAGATAATTGTCTTCTGTAGTTTTTTTTTTTGCATATGAAAAACTTAAAAAAACAAAAAAGCTTGTGTGTATGTTTGCACAGTTAGAAATCCACTTGAGCTAGATTTTTCTTTACATGCATGCCATGGCTTCTGATAAAGATCATAGGTCAATGTTAACCAGCCAGATGGCACCACAGGAGTCAGGGTCAAAGGTGAAAACTATTGCTAGGAGCTTCTTCGTTGCACATGGCATCACTCACTCCAGCATGCTTGAATGGGCAATTGCTTTGTTCCCCAAAGTGAAACGAGCACTTTTGTTAAATATTGACAGGAAAAAAATAGATAGATCTAAGACTATTTTTTGTTATAAATACTATTTTATCACTTTATTCTTCTCGTATTTGACAAAAATGGTACCACATTGACTGTACCTCATATCTGTTCCACTTTTTTTCTTTTCAACCCTCTACTCACTTCACAGCTGGAACTGTGGTTGGCCAGATGGGTAACTGAGTTACTGACTTGCTGGTGGATTAGCACAGCCGGAGATGCGGTAGATGAGGAGGTGGATAGTGGGTGGGCATGCCAGAGGGTGTGTGTGCTTAAGAATAGAGTCACTAACAGGGGACCCTGTCCCTCAGACAATGAGCCAGCCATCCCTCCTGTTCTTCACCCCATGTTTGAGACTAGTAATGCGTATGATCAATTAGTATTGGTTGAGAGGAGGCTCTGAAAGGCCCAGAGGTGACCCTGTCAGAACCCTGGGGTATGTATTTGGGGTGAGTGTGGACTCAGCCTAGTATACAAACTCACACTCAAACCCATGTCTTCTCACATCTTCACCACAATACACACCACACTTGCATGTCCCATTCGCAAACACACGTATTTACACTTGGTTCATCATCACACTCACCCCACCTTCCTGCTATCCTGGTAATCTCCAACCCCTGAGGTGTGGACAAACCCAAATCCTAGGGGTCCTTGTCCTCCTGAATAGTGGGCTTAAAAGCCTGGTCGGATTAACCTACTACTCCTATAATGTGTGGACTCAGCCTAAATGTGCTACCCCCTCTCACCATGATGCTTTCTACAAGCTATTCAATTTGTCCCACTACTATGCACGTATGTGAACAATATGTTGTTTCATAAGGTGAGGATAAGCTGGAGTCAATGGTGTCATGTTAAGATCAGAAGCGCTAGTGGAGAGCTCTAATAACAATGTTTTTTTTGTGGGGTTTTATTTGTGGGGGGGATAAAGTGTTGAAATGTTTTAATCTCTGTATAATTAGTGTATAAAATACCTAATTTAATTGGAGAATTGGAGAAGGTTTATCTAAAAATGTGTATACGAGGAAGATTTTTCAAATAATATATATCACTATCTTAGTAGCTGATTCCTGGTGTACAGATCACTTACATTTGTCTTTGCAAAATGGAGTTTGTCTGTTGAAATCTTTAAATGGCACTATGTCTGTCACTTTTACCCTTCAGGGTCTTCAGCGGACTGTGGGGCTTGTAATTGTAAGTGTTTTGTACAGGTGCTGTTGAGGGGTTTTAGAAGTGCTTGTTTCCTGCTAGGGATCAGGATTCTGGGACACAATAGAGGCTCTTGGGGTGCAGTCACCAATAAGGTATCTAAAGAAGGCTGTGCAAGTGAATTTGTAAGGATTTAGGTTGAGCCTGTCCACACAGCTTTTGGTTTGAGTAGGCAGTGTTTTGTTTGTGTATATATTGCATAAGATATTAATGTATAATCTGATCCCCCATTGATGGCAAATGCTCTATGCTGGAGAAAAAAGTGTTTTTGGTCACAAGTGTAAAGTAAACATCAATTAAACAATAATCACTATGATGGTTGTGATACGATTAATTTCTTTGTGGGACAGGTGTGTGTTTTCTTATATGTGTGTTTGATTTGTGACTGTACTATGCATGTGTCTGTTGTAATAGGTGCCCCCCGTAGCCTTTTCTTGTGCCAAGCCTTTAGCGGAGGCCTGTTTGCATAATTATGCTAATTCATTGTGCCATAGTGCTAATTAGACCTTGTTAGACAATAGTGCTAGACTGGAAGCTGGCAGGCACACACACAGAGACATGCTCGCTTAGACTGTTGTGTCAATGACAACGTTTGTCGACCCCCTCTGCGCTGTTTATAACATGCTTTCTATAGAAATGGTTGTCCACTGGTGTGCTCAGGACTGAGCTCAGGTGTCTTTTACCATTTTGATTTTGGCTAATGGAAGAAAAATCAATGTGAAATCAAATACTCCACATGCCTTTCAAGGACTCCAAAACTGAAATACAACATCTATGCTTACAGAAAAAGATGCATATAGCTAACTGGATAAATGTCAGAAGAACGTAGAGCAAGTTTAGTTTGAAAACAATTTCTGAAACATTGTGAATCATCTGTCTTCATTGTGCACGTTTGTGGGTTTTACTTTTCATGTCAAGCTGAAGAAGACTTGACTGGCTTTAGGGCACAGTCAGTTGCCGGTTGACTTAATAAAGTGTAATTGATTTACACTTTTGTGGCCTAGTTTTTCTTATCTGATTACTCAGGAAACTGGAAGTTGCCTCAAGTAGTTTTATCATTTTGTGGATGTTTTTGTGACATGATGCCAAAACTAGTTGTTGTGCACAAACGTGTGCATCATAAATTTCCTGCAGTCAGCTGTTATGGATTTGGCACAATAGGGATTGGAGGTGAGCTGCTGGGTGTAGCTTTACTCTGGGACTCCTCTCCCATTATAGTCAGTAGTTGATTATGTGAATGTAGGCATGACTGAAAGTCAGTGTGTATGTGTCCAGATGCATGTGCATGTGTGCACTATTACCAGTAAGCGGTGGGGATTAAGTTCAGGAAATGAGTAGAGCGTTAAAGAGGTGCTTCCCTGCCCAGTGCTCCTGCATTGTCACCACTGCTAATACTCTGCTAATTACAAGGACATACTTTAACAGCAAGCTCAGCTTTTCACTCTGGTCTGCCTGTGCATAGTCCCCTCCCATTCTTATGTTACCCTCAGCCTGGAATTAGGGGATGAGAAAAAGAAAGAGTAATAACAGGCCTTCCCCTCCCTACAGCTCAAACCCCCCTCTGGATGGATACAATTATTGGATTTTTCTCCATTTAAGTCAGCCTGTGCCCCTCCTGTCCCCTATGGTGGCTTAGCTCATATATAAAATGTGAAAACTATGGTGGCCTAAGAGCAAAGTGACAAGAATCAGTTAAAAAACAATTAAATGTTTAAAAATGTAAAAGTAAAACCCATCAGAACCAAGCTTCTCTGTGTTTTACATCATGTGTTATATATATATTTATATATTTATATATATGTATCTACTGTAATGGCTAAGTTATATCTATATCTATATATATATATATCTATATATATATATATATATATATATTTTGTGAAACATTACTTTTTTTTATCCCTTAATCTTCGATATTCCTATACAACATTAAGGCAGAAGGTGAAATAACTCAGCTACAGTACTGTGCCAGTTAAGCTTCAACCTGTCAACACGTCTTCTGTGACAGCTAATGTGTTTGCCATGGAGCTAAAACGCTCTTAACTTTGCTTAGTGACTCACAGTATAAAATGAATGCCCAATAACTATAGTCCCTTGTTCAGCCTGTCAGTCTGTTTCCATCTTGAGACTTTTCAAATAGCCCCACGGGAGTCTTTAGCTGTCAGTTGGCCCAGCTAATGTTAAGGAAGGTGTTGACAGTAATAGGTATGCTAAATGCTAATGTGGGCTAGCATAGACCTCTGAGGGAAAAAGCTAACTGATTTTCAAGTAATCCCCAGAGAGACCATTCTTATTACTAACTACCTAACTGCTGTCTGCCTCTTGGGCTGCTAGTGCTAGATACCTATGTGAGGTTGTTACCACTGTCTCTCAGAGAAATAAAGTTATCCTATTGTATTTTTGCTGTGACAAAAAAAACTTTGTTTAAACTTTGCTTTTTGAACATTGCACATGTAAACCTAAAGCTAATCAATGAAGGGCATTAGACACCATTCTCATTCTGCACACACTTGTCAGTCCACAGCAGGCTATGGCGCCATAGTCCTTTATGTTTGTCCACTCAGGCTGAAACGCCCTCTACCTCTCATATCCAGTGAACAGTAGGGAGAAAGGGCGAGACATTAGGAGGGTGTAGCAAGTGTGTTATGGAGATTCTAGTTGTCATTGTGTTAGGCCAGACCAGTGATATCAATACTAAAACTATAGTCAGTCTTTCAACAATCATCATTGACTTTAATAAAATCAGGCATATATAAAATGTCATCTTTGAACAACAATGCAGCATTTGTGAGAACTTCCTGTCTCTGTGTGTTGGGTCACAGTGGGGGCAGAGGGGATTACCAGAAGATTGGTGCACCAGTTTGCTGGACTGATCTCCTTGAAAGTCTATGTACCGCCCCACTGGGCCTTTCATAGTAAGTGTGTGTGTGTTGGTCAGGCCCGGCGCTGCAGTGGGAGGTTTAAGTGCAGGATCACAGATGGGGACATTAGGTTTCAGTAATACTCCACATAACCTCTGCCTCCAACACTTCCTTTGTTCCTTTCAGCCACAAGACTTGTTATGTTCATGGTTCTGCTTATAAATCCCATCAAATTATGCATTTCTTATTTACACCAGACAAAATCAATTGTGACCTGAAATTTGGGTCAATAATATACTTTATATGCTTTACAAAAGTGATTTTTTTAAGGTGATTTTAATACTGTCTATGGAAAAAAATTTAAAATCAATACTACCGTACTAGAAATGGATATAGTAAAAATATATAACATACATCTTAAATCCTAAATACTACTTTTATCTGCCAGGCCTTCATTTGATACTTTTCTATGATACATTACAATTAATTTGTTGTCAATTTTTGTAATTGACAATAATATGGTGTGTTTAGGATGATTATCTGTGGCAACAAATCAGTGTGTAAAAATTGGCCAACAAATATTTACAGTTTTGTGCCACAGGTCTTCAATTTGTATCCTCTTCCCTTGTCGTCCCACCTTCTTCACCCTGCATCTTCATTTATTTTTTGTCCAATTCCTCTTCACCCACCTGTGATTTTACCTTCACAATCATAACAGCGGCCCAAGTCTGTGCCAGTGAAACGCTGCCAGTCTAGACACACGCGTATGTTTTCTGCTACATTCCCAAGTGGCTGTTTTTTTTTTTAGCACAACCACAATAGAAGGCCTAATGTGGATTTGTTTAGAGAGCTGGTTAATTGGAGTGGGATGCTCTAATTGCACCTCTTTGATGGCGAGTGAGTGGAAGCGGATCCAGGCGGTGGGTAAAAAAGTGAGCGTCACCTGGCCTTTGTTTGGGTCCTGTGTGGGAAAACATTTGCTCAGCTATAACTTGCCAAAACAAGAAGAGCCGCAAAACACAAAGGGTGTGAAGTGTTGAAGTAGAGAGAGTGGGAGGAAATACACAGACAAGTATAGTGGCCATAAACCTAATACCCTGGACTACACCGGCTGATTACTCACATACAGATAGACAGGTTAACATAGTTTCTATGTTGAGTGTGCTGTATCTGTCTGTATTGTCCCAGTTGGGGGTGCTGTAAGACTTTGTATGACTTGCCAACGCCTATCATAGTGTGTAATGGTAGAGTACATGACTTGTTCAAAATATCTACCAAGGATTTTAATTGAATTTATGGAAGAAGTAACTATTTTCTTTAATTAATTTAATATGTATATTGGACCATCTGTGGCCAAATGAATGGTGTTGATGAAATCCGTTTTATTTTACTAATGTTAACGACTAACTATGCAGTTGTTGGACATGTCACCACCTCTTTTTCACATATGGAGGCAGATAAAACTGAAAAAGGAAGACTTTCTTTATTATTTACAATTGAAAGATATTTACCCAAAGTATCTGATGTCATTAGACATCGTTGTTGTGCATGTAGGTGTATGAAAAACAACATGGCTGTTGAATGAATATTTGCAGCTACTCTTTGGAAGATACATTCTCATTACTTTGTTCCCTCCTCTGCTGACTCTTCTAGTCACAGTTTCTCATTTGTGAGTGCCTGTGTGTGTATTTGTCTAAGTGTATCTCTGTGTGAGTGCTAACACATGGCGTGTCCTAAGTGGGCCATGGGCCTTAAGCTAATCAATGATTGTCATTTAGGTCCATTGTCACATACACTTGTACTTTTCTGATCAATTCAATCAAATCAATCAAAAGTGTCAGTCACTTTACTGTGTGCTAAGGGGGCAGCTAAATCCAATGCCTTTACCTTTAGTACATTTTTAAAGTTAGTAATTGTACTGAATGGAGAACCTGCTTGGATGAGTCTTAGTGGAGCTGTAATATTAGCACTACTTCAGTGTAGTCACTACTGTGTAATAAAGCAATCAGATCACTTATAAGGCAGCCTACTCAATGGCATGGAGCTCTATATCTCTATATTTCTGACCCTTCTCTTATTCAGAAACCCCAGCAGCATCAGTCCTTATCTTCTCTCTCCTGCCTCTTGTCTTCTTCTTCCTCTTCTGCCTCTGTTCTTTACCTCCATGGAGAAAAACATCAAGGTCATGAAGATAAACACAGTAAAGTGAAAGCACTCGAGAGAAAGTGAATGATGGGAAACTGAAATGAACCATCTCATTTGAACATACCCCTGTGGCAGCTGGGCTGAGAATCTAGCTTGACTAGTGGATAATGCCCACTTGTGACAAAGTAGAAAGAATAAATGTAGTGGCCAATACTTGTGTGACAGGGTGTTGCTCCCATCTAGACTTGGTTGTATAATTCCCTGTCAGCACTGACAGTATAGAGCCATTTAGATGTATAGCATTAATCACTATGTCTTTTGAGTCCATTGATTCAAATGAAGTCCTTTAGGATGCTGAAAGTCCCATCTATAAGTGTGACTGACACTCACTAGAGATGCCTGCTTTATATATACAGAATATTTCTGCTTTATACATTTGCACTAATGTTTATTACATTGTGGAAGTTAGAGTTAAACCTGCTCTGCTACAATACGGTTATCACAAGAATATATTTCTATAAAATCCATCAAAATGTAAAACCTTGGCAGCTTCTGACCTCTCACATTGTAACAAACACTATTATCTTGTGGAGTACTCCATTCATCAATTCTCGGGGCCGTGAGAATAGGCACTATGTGCTTCTAACAAAAAACGTTTTACATGCATGGCTGTTTAAAAAAGTGTTACATATAATGTTAAGATCACCCTGAAGTCAAAAGTAGCAAGAAGTGCTATAGAAAAAATATTTAATAGTTCATGCAGGATCTCTTTGCGCTTACTGAATGATAACAAATGAATATTTTTTAGCTCATATAAAAAAGTCAATTTAATTTATTCATTGGATACATCTTCTACATGTGTTGTAATAGTTTCATTTGACTTCTTTGAAGTATTAGATTAACACTATTAACAGTATGCTTTAATTTTACACGAGGCGGAAAACCTCTGCTATTATACTATCATATCTCCTATCCACTAAGAGCTTTGGGTCTCGGTGAACACGAACACTTACAGTTGTTAATCACCTGTTTTATTATGTATTTATTTCTTAATCAATTATTGTTTTGTTTAGTATGTGAGGTCTTTAAGTCCCTTAGGTCTGTGTGTAGAGAGGAGAGAGCAGAGAAGCTCTAATAGAGATATATCATTACACTGTTATATGTGTAATCTATTGTGCTGCCATTGAAGAGCAGCAGCATGGGTTTGGCAGTGGGCCATGCACACTCACACTCACACACACACGCACACAAATGGGCCCGCTGTGCCTCCAGTGGGGCAGTAATAGAGGGTGTGAGTGTATTAGTTGCTATAGTCCAAGTGTTAAGTGCTGGCCTGGTGTGTGTGAGATCGATGACAGCCGAGCGGACACACAGACAGCTCACAGACATATAGCCTAAGGTCAGAGGTCATACTCGGGTATCTCTCCCTCTCCATGTCTTTCGGTGCGTATACAGTAGGCATCAGAAACATTTAGTGTGTCTGCTCCCCGCACAAGTATACTCATCCTGCTCTGTGACCGTGGGGAGGGGCCCGCTGACAGCCACCGCTGGTCCGTCGATACTCGGGCCGACCGCTAATGCCTGCTGTCTGCTGATGGACGCTGGCCTGCCTCCAGGGACCATTAGACTCGCTGGGACACAGACAGTCACACACAAACACACTCACATACATCTAACACATAAAAACATAGGACTGGAGACACAGAAATGAACAGCTGACATAGATAGACACTGTGGGGCTTTTCATTAACGGACTACGGAGCGACGTGTCCATTTGGGATAACTACTCTTACATTTATTTTACTTGATCAGACAAAAAGCACGGTTTCCTTTTGTAAGTGTTTTAATGTAATACAAACTTTTACCTGCAGCCTTTTTGAGTGTGAGTCAATTTTTTTTTACTTTTTCAGGTTCACACTGTGTCATTGGCTGAAGCGTTTCAGTTGTACAAGCCTATTTCATGAATCCAACCCACACAGTTGCCTTTTTTCCCATCCGGCGTCCGGCAGCCGGGTCATTAGGTCATCAGTGTGCACTTGGCTAAAATCACCAGAGTGCTGCCGGATCAAGTGCTATGTTCTCTTGGTCTTATACTTTGCTATCCATTGAGCCACAATCCAGCTACCATTAGTGCTACACTTTTCTGCGTTATTGTACCTCTTTGGTCCTTTTCTTCTTTCTCCTGGCTAAGATTTACAACATGTCTACCCAATTGAGCACACTCTCACAGATCTGTATTACTCACTGAGTGTCAAGCTCAGTCCCTTTTAGGTGAATTAGCCCAACAGCAGATAAGCTGAAGTGTGTTAAAGGGAGAAGGGTGAGTGGAGCAGAGGGGAGTGGACAGAAGACTTTGAAGCATTGAACTGTCCTGATTCTAATATACACCCACTGTCCACTTTACTGAATAGCTACACCTATCCAATCACATGCAACAAATCAATGCATTTTGTCCGGCAGTCATGCTATTGGGGTATCAGTTCTATGAGTAAAAGTGGCATGCAGATACCAGAGGTCAGAAAAGATGAACCACTCTGGATTGAGATCATTTGAAAGATTATAGGAACTCAAGCAACCACAACTGAATGCACAAAATGTCTAATATATTAAAGCTGATGGACTCTTTAGGTATCTATGTGGTTAGCGAGAAATAGAAAAAAAAAGTTTTTTATATAATTCTTGAGCTTGGTTTAAATATTCTTCTTGAAAAAACTCTTTTGACCACATTTATCTTGAGCTATATTATTAGTGTTTTAATAACGTTTTTGTAATTTTAAAGTAATCTCTTTTATATAAAAACCTTCCACAACAGAAAGGCAGCATTTTCTCCCCGTGCAATCATTAGTTTATTGTATTTAAAAGTTGAAACACTTGTGTTTCTCCATTGATGCACCCTCTACAGTATTCTCTTCAGACCTGCTAATTACTTCCACTGCTTGTTCTTTTTGGCCCGGCACAATAAAAGGTATCCCTCGAGCCCAGACTAAACACTCCAACAATGTGATAACATAGGGAAACTGCAACAATTAAGCTGTGGGTGGTATTTGTTTTGGCACAGTCGACTTCATTCCTGTAAGATGTAAAGAATAATTAGAGCAGATTTGTGGCGCATGGGAATTTTGACATTTGAGTGAATTTTATGTTTTATGTAAGAAAATGAATGGTTCACATAGATATATATATAATTAAGCATCAGTAAGATGTAAACATGCAATGTGTCGGTGCAACAGGAGCTGGGCCTGGCAAGTAATACCCCACTCAGAGAGGGCGCACCTGAGAAATGTCTGATAGAGATGTAGAGTGGATGGGTCACGACAGGAGAAGGCGTTGTCTTCTGATCTGCCTGCGGGCATCATCATCCTACGAGCTTACACACAAACGCACACACAGATGCACAGTGATAAACCACCAACACTGGCCAAGTGTTGTTTAATCCAACCTGACTTGCACTCAACAGAAAAAAGCAAATTCACTTCCACTCACAGTCTGGAAAACTGAGCGCTCTTCACATAAATGGCAGTGCTTTGAATTACCCCATTTATATATGTGTGTGTGGGTTTTGCCCACTGGCATGCACACTCTCTGAAGCTCTGCTTGTTATTTTGGTGATGTTTTTTTCTGCAGTGTGCATGTGTGTTTACATGTATTGGCAGTGACAAGCTCTTGAGCTGTAGCCCCCTCATTGTGTGACAGGCAGATAGCTAGGCTTCTCTGCTCTCTATTGTTTGGGGGCTGTCATCAAACCCAGCTCGTACAGCCAGTTATACTGTCTGTGTGCATGTGTGTGGGAGACAAAAGTTTCTGTGCCTGCTTTTGCTAAGAACAGTATTTTAGTCTATGTGCTAATTATGACGCTTTTGGACTAGTTTTGTTTTCCTGTGTGCATGTGTTAGGTGAGTTGTTTATCATTGCCTTATGAGACAAGAGGAAGATTAGGCTGACGAGCCATTGTGTGACACACTGATAGTTTGACTGTGGCCCTTTACTGTACACCCCTCTCCTCTCCATTGTTGTGTGACTTGTCATTAAGCCCTTGTTGTCCAGTCAAAATGGGCAGGAGTGCTTGTTAGCCACAGCGCTGACGTGTGTGAAGAGGAGTAGGTGAGCTGAACACATACACACATACAAGAGGCCAAAGGCATAAAGTGGGTCCCACAGATGTGACATATTATTGTTGCTCAGTATCTGTAGTACTTGGTGCTTTATTATTAAAATTCTTGTATGATGCTGTTGAAATCAACACAAGGGCTGTCCTGTGAAAGGTACTGTCTGCAGAAAAGGTCAAAGAAGTATTTATGGCAGTTAGAAGTAGAAAAAACACACATAAAAAAGCTGTATTGACTTTGCAAACTGATAATTATAAGTATGTCCTTTTTGTGCTGATGATTGACCCCTGTTTTTGGATATCGTGTAGATGTGTCCCCCTCATAGACCTCACAGAATCAGATGTCTTCGGGTCAGAAAGTCGGGCAGTGCGTATTCTTCTCTTGTCCATTTCCTGTTTCAGAAAGGGACCAGGACAAACAGGTGACATCACTTCCTGCTCAGGACAATCGTTCAGAAATACAAGGAGCTTCCAGAAGTGCCAGTTCGGACATAACAATCCCAACTTGAGCCGTGAGCATGCACAGAGGCGCAGACACAAACACACACAAAAACACTATTGTTAGCCCCAGACTGTCAATACCCACTGTTTATTGACACAGTTCGTTCACATTGTACATTTCTTTTGACTTTATATCAGTCACAGTTTCTTGTGGTGTGACATAAAACAGTAAACTTAATAGTAATTCCTAAATAGGTGTGTGAAAGATGGCGATAACAGATGCACCATTCCAGGTTTTCAGTCCCAATATTGATCCTGATAACTTACAATGTAATATAATGTTATTTGCCACATGATTTATTTGCTGATAATTAAAATAAAGTAAAATAAATTTAATTTGCTCCAGTATCGACATCATTCAGTCAACAGATCTGGCTTCTGGGCCTGGATTGGCTGGATTGCATCCCTAATCGTGATATGAAGTTATGATGATCTGCTAATCTTGGAAGATCGTTAACTCGTGCTACAGTGCATTCATTAATGCTTGGCTCTTCACTTCACTTCACACTTGCCAGTGTTCATATTAATAAAAAAATATATTATCTTAAGAAGTATAATGATGAACATTGGAATGGATATGCATTGAATGTGTGCACTGGACAAAGATCAGTCATCTTCTGTGTAAGACACAAAATACAAAGTCAACTAAAATAGTGGGGGGAAAAAATCGAAATCATGATCTTATCTTAAAAAACAACACTTTAATGTTATTATTATTATAATTTTTTTTTATTATTTTTAAACCAAAGCACCCACGCTTTTTCTCAAATACAATCTTGTGGCATGGTTTTTCACATGGCCCAAGGCTTCACGGGGACCTGCAATACCACCAGTGTCCTGTGGGTGGGAGCAGTGGCTGCAGTTTGACAAATCCTCATACACCTTGCTTAACTGGGGAAGACCCGTAGACCACTTTGCAGGACCCTGAACAGGCTGCTTGTTTTAGATGTGTGTGCGTTACGAAGATAAAAGTGGTTTTATTTATTATTGTGTTAGTGGGAAGAAGTATTGTTTTCATTTAGTTCCTCATAAGTCAGTGGATATTGGATAAATCTATATTGTTCCATTTCTTTTGAGTGTCTTGGAGAAAAGCATGGGTGTAGAGGAACAGTTGATTACACATTGTCACTCTCTACATATTTGCCTTGATGTGTGCTCTTATGTGTGCTCTTAATTGATTGAGCCTTGTGGTCGGTACCAGTCAATACCGGCAGGTCGTAGCTTTCGGGGATGAGTGGGGGAGTAGAGAGAGGTACACTGCAAGAAAAAAGAAAGAGGGAAGATATTGATCAGGTGCAGTGTGTGTGTTGAGTTTCAAGTTCACCTGACCTTCCAAACTGCTGCCATCATCATCATCATCATCACTGTAGTGCCCTGCCTATGGCTCATTCCTCCTTCTTCTTTCTTCCTTCATTCAACACTACACTGTCCCTTTGTCTGTGCAGCAGCAGGCCCCTTGGCTAACACACACACACACACACACACACACACACACACACACACACACACACACACACACACACACACACTGCTGCTGCTGCTGCCCCAGTCCTTATTCCCCATCTCTCTATTAAGTGTTGTTGGCAACCAAATTTTTTTAATTACTAGTCACAGTAACTTTTTGTCTCTGGAAATGGGGGGCATTTGTTAACACTAAACTTACAAGAAATCCTGCCGTCTCAATGTCTCACTTCCTGTAAACACTGTTTACACATCTTGTGTTTTGGATTAGCTCTAGGCCCTTTGGTGAAAGATGACCTGGAAAATTAAAAGTTTCAACAAGAAGCATGTACTTTTTTATTAGCTGCAGTGTTTTTACAGAGTTTTCTGCCATTTTCTTTTTACAAATCCCATACTGTGTCTAAGACATTAGTAGAATTATTTAAACCGACTTTCCAAAATTGTAAATATAATAATTATAGACTAATGTAATTTAATGCAACTGCTTTGTAAAAAAAATGCTTTAAAACATTTAATCATAGCCTTATGCTGCGTGTGTTTATTTACTGTGCTGGCACTAATTGTATTATGAACATGTCCTTATTAGTATTGCTTTGAAAAGGCTAAATGGGTTACAGTTTATTCACGTTCACAGTTGAGTCACAGAAAGGAAATATTAGTATATTAATGCTGTTTTTACTTGCACTACATTGAATACCCCCTTGGGAATCCCTCTATTCATATACCACTGAGAGCCATTGAAATATTTGCTTTTTAAGAGGGATTTAAGAGAGGGAAAATACATATTTGTTGATTGGAAAGTGGATGAACCTAAACCGGAGTCCAGCGATACCATACAATTATGTAAATGCAGGCCTTGTGACAAACAGCCCCAAAGTGTTTTTGAAGGAAATGCTTTAGCAGAGCAGGAACACTGCACATGTTCACATTCATGTGGCACAAACCAGCGCTGGACATTGTGCGGTGGCATTGCACACTCACACAGAGCCACACACTCCAGGGATGATGTCTGGCTAGGTGGATAAAGTAGTGCTATTGTAATTCGATAGATGGCTTTCCCTAAGATAATCTGCCTTAAACAGATGATCATTTTGGGAGTAGATTTGATTGATGTGGGACATGCACGGAAAGATCAAGGGACACAGAGAGGATGGACGTTTAACATTGTGTGTGTTTGTGAAAGAGAGCACATGAAAGGAGTATATATAGTGCTGAACATGATTTAGTGCCAGCTGGATTCAGAATGATTCTCTGACTTTTTGTCTTCATTCTCTCTTTATTTCTCATTGTTCATTTTACAGTTTTCTTGCACAAAATTGCTGTTAGACTTCCTCTATACTGTACAGTGTATATTGCATTTTAGAGATTTATTTTTAGATTGAGTTTTTTGTGATGTTGAACAAAATAAACCAAGGTCATTTTTGTGTTGACAAAGACAACAGTTGCACAAATGATTCTAGCTGCTTTCCATGAAAATGATCAACAATGCGTTCAGACCGCTCTTTCAGGAGATCAAATGTCAATTAGCTCTAGTATAGCTTTTGAAGTTTTGCATCGATTGCTCCTTTCTCTCGCACCTCTTCATGCTTTACACCCTCATCTGACGTTGGTCCACCTGCCTTTTCTCAGTGCTTTTCATTTGCCAAACCTTATTAGAGTCCTCTTTCCTCCTGTCCTTCCTGTCCTGTGTTTTGTGTTTGTCCTGCCCTTCCTGCCTCTTTCTTTTTCCCCTCATACTCTTCCAACATAATCCTCCGCTCAAGCCCCTAGGTTGCCGTAGAAACATCAATAACATTCCTGCTTGACAACATCTTAGTGCATTAAAGTGGTCATAGGGGGACCGGGCTCAACAGGCACACGCACACTCACACGTGTGCACACTGTAAGGCACCGTCGGCATTGCTGCTAAAGTGGCAACGGCTCACAATGGCCACAAGACTTTACAATAGGCAATACACTGCAGTTCCTTATGACAATATCAAATCGCTATATTCATGTTTTGTATTTTTACTACTATTTAACTACACTTGTAAATACGCTTCAATACACTTTACCCACCTTGCCTGAATGTATTGAATGTAGTGTTTTAGTGTGATAGTTGTGTTTTTGGTAGTGGTTGGAGAGGCCCTATGGCTGCCACGTCCTTGTCAGTCTGACCCAGGGCAGCAGTGGCTACAGAGGTAAATAATTCACTTCAATTGTAAAGCAGTGAGTCTCAAAAAGATGTATATAAATCTGATTGAATTTAAATTTGGGGTCTAATGCATCATGAAAAGTATCCATAAATAAAATCCCATTTCAAGAGATCTTTTCTTCCAAATAATATATTATGTTTTTTTTAGTGATTTTTTTTCATTCTAATCACATTTAGAAATTTGATTTACAAAATAGTCTATATTAAGAACATAATGTGTTTCTTGTAACATACTGCGAGCCCATGAATACTTACTTGTGTGTAGCACATGTTTCTTTTTTGTGTGCCTTGTTTAATTTGTATAGTGGAGGTTCAATTAGAGGAGGGTCCAGTAATGATCGGGATTATCCATGGCTGCTTTGTCCTGGAGCGAGATGCTGAATCCTCGCCAGGTGTGACCTGCACTTTGACCTGTGTATACAAAGAGGGGGAGGGGGCAGGTCATGCTGTAGGAATCGATGGAGGATAACAAATGTACAACAAATGGAATTGTTTTAACTCCTCTCATTGGATCTATTTAGGTATTCAAAACCCACTTGGGCTGTGGTTCTCAAACTGTGGTATGGTTACCACTGGGGGTACGTAGAGTCTTGCAAGGTAGTCCTGGTTTTGTTTACATTTAGTTCTTTTTAGGTAGTCCTACACTAGCCCTAGTATAGTCCTGTTTTTGTTTGAATTTAGGCCCAGTTTTCTCCTGGTTACATCCTGGTATTTTGCACTTAAAATGGTATGAAAATGTAGAACCACTCCTTTTGGGAAGTAATACATTTTTAAAGGATACTATGCTGTAAATTTTGTTCATATTTCGCCCCCAAAAAAGATTTTTACTCTTGAGTACTAAATTCTGTTCAGGACGACCATATGCCCAGGATGTGTTTGAGAGTAGCAGTATCCACTAGAGCCCACTCTCTGCTCAGACTAACGCCACTGTCCTCTCTCTATCGCTATCTCTTTTTCCCTCTCTCCACTCTGTCGCTCAGTCCATCTCAATTAATACTCTTCCACCTCCCTTCGAGGGCCTATTATACATTAGCCCTCTAAATCGAATCTCATGGAAATTGCCAGGGAGACTAACGCTTGCCAGTTTGACTGACACAGCGTCAGATTGGTATTCTGTGTGAGGGAATGGACGAGAGGGGACCTGCACACCTTAAACACACAAATGACAGGTGGCCATGCACACACACACACACACACACACACACACACACACAGACGTGGTCAGTCAGTCGCTTCTTAACTCACGGTCATATGCACATACATGAACCAGGCAGTGGGTAATGCTTTGGGATACGCACAGATAATTTTGTGTCAAACTGACAGTGCAGGGGCGATAACGATGGCCTCTTTTGCTGACAGCGGCCTCAGATTGTTCCCTGGACAGACCTGTCATCATCCTAGTCAAATTATTCTGATTGGCTGCTGATTTTCTGATGGCATCCCTCTGTGTGTGTTTGATTGTGTGCTTGCATTCTTGCATGTGTGAATGTGTGTCTGATTTGCTGATAGAAGCCCTGTTTCATCATCTGTGGCCGTTTCCACCTGTCTCCACGGTGACTGTAGTGTGTCTAATCACTTGATGTGATTTGTGTTGGTAAAACAACGTATCTTCTTCTGATGAGAGCCTCCCCCTGTTGTGTGTGTGTGTGTGTATGGCAGATTGATAGAGGCACCCTTTGGGGCTTCCAAATCAACATTGTCAAGATCCCGCTGTCCCATTATACACAGACAGCCCTATTTGTCTGATATGACAACACACAGAAAGCCATATTGATCCTTAATGTCAGAAATATCTAGTGTTGTGTTATTTACTTCAGGTTTAGGTACAAAATCTTTCTATACAAAAGTAATATCCAACTCATATGCAACAGAAAGCAAAAGTCCAATGCCGCTATAAAATTGTAGTGTACTGGCTTCAACAGCGATCAGACACAAAGTCCTTGTATCAAACTGTATAAGGGTCAAATCTACTCATTTGTTTAATTGGTGACTTGGCTGGAGTTTGTATGTTGTCTGATCTCTCAAGATACAGTAGCTCAATTTGATTTCATACAATTGAGTAATCAAGCAATGCATGTATTTGTAAAAGGGTTGTTATTCTGTCTGTAATAGCATGGTGCACATGTTAAAACAGAAATCTGGCAAAGTTTTCAGAAATCTTTAACATTTGTGGCATGGATCACAATCACTTTTTCACACAAATTTCATGATAAATTAGTGTCTTATTGTGATACTTTTCTTGTTAAAATGTGATACAGTTTAAATTAATTCACACTAAGTTGACAGTACTACGCTGCTGTAAGAAACAGACAAAATATATGCTTTTTTTTAACTGAACAATATGTCTTCAAATCTAAAATGTTACAGTACTGAATATCTCACATCAAGAACTGGAATACACAAATGGCACACCTCTCTCATCCTACAGCCTCATTTCACCTTGGCTTCACCCAGGAGACCTGCTCTTTGCCAATCTGTGCCAGGCTGTGAAACATTAAGACCATGCAATATTCAGCAGAACTAAGTCAAGCTTTTAGCATCAAACCGGTGTAGTCTCTATATGTTTAGAGGCTAGCCCGCAGCAAGAATAGTCTGATTAGTGAGCACAGGATCGCTTTTACTGCTGAGGCCCTAGTGATAGAAGTTTATGGTTGCTTTTGTGTGTTGCTTTGATTGATAAAAAATGTTAATCAATGATATAATGAAAAGATTTGGGTTAAAAATAAAAAAATAACACCTGTGACCGGTTATTCATGTCTCAATCAGGACAAACCAAGTCTAACCAGGTCTAAACCAGGACTAACGCAAATTAATCCAGGACTAGGACTCAGCAGTGGACCAGGTATTGGAACTTAGCTCCTTAACGAATCAAAACTGGAACAAAATAGTGCTCATGTATCATCAGTGGTGCAGATATCATAGTTTGAGAATCATTGGTATAGTCTAGCCCATAGAACAGTATGTATCTGGTGGTATTGCTTCAATAAGAGAATGGGCCACAATAATGTATATTTATGATAAGGTCATAGATTAAATAATTATACATATTATTATATATAATGTTATTAGATTTCACTTTGTTGAGCTGTGTATGCAACTTAGGTTTTTCCTTAACTGGCGTGTATCATTTACTACCTGCATGCACACTCGATTACTCTTGTTATACTGTTGAACCTTCGTGTTATTCCATCTGACTTCAGTTCCTGTCCCTTTTCCCTTAAACCCCACTCTCGTCGTATTTTGGCCAAACAGCAGCTCTTGAATAATTGCAGTGAGGGAGAATTTTTCAATGCATACGTGATGGGCTCTCTCAAGCATCTCCCTCTCTCTGACTGAAACTCTATCCTCTCCTCTTAATCCCACCTTGTCTATCTGAAGAAGCCAGTTTCACACCACAGCCACATCCAGTTTGGATAAAACCAGCTGAGTGCACTAAGACATGCATAGGGAAGCGAAACTTATCTCTGCTCCCCACTGTTACCGGATACACACCCCCCCCGCCACATAAGCACTGCATATAAATCCATGGCATTCACATACATGTAAAGGTCAATTGCTATTTGAAACATGACCTTAATGAGAAGTGCCATTCTCTTTAACAAAACACTTGAGTTGTTGATCATTTTGAGTAACAATAGCTACATGTTCAGTTGTTTAGCATGTGTGTGTAGGTGTGTGAGATTGAACATTATGTGGAGCCATGATTAGCGCATTTATGTGCTCTCGAGTGGCAGGAATCCCCATTTCAAACATAATAGTGTTTACACAAGCACACATGGATACACACAACGACAGTTTTTACTCACTTGACAAATCCTAAACACTCTTTAACACTATAGTGCATTGGGTGTGTAGGAGTACTGCTATTAGGCTATTGAAAAATAACAACACACATGTCAACAGGCTAGCTTGTTTGAACTGATACTTTACATTTACATACATATGTTACTGCCCTTGTCACTGGTTTGTTTATTCTATATATATAACATTTATTTTAAAGCTAAACTTGCTTTTAGCACAATTCTCTGAAACTCATATGTGTGTTAAGTGAGTTTGCATATTCTCTGTGTTGGGTTTCTTTGGGTATTCTGGTTTCCACATTAAATTAAAAACATACACATAAATCCAGGATGTATGACCATATTAGTCCTGTCCTCAGGTCTCTGCACTGGCTTCCTGACGCTCAGAGAATAGACTTTAAAACAGCTCTGCTTTTGTATAAATCTCTCCATGGCTTAGCACCAAAGTACATCTCTCACATGTTGGTCCCATATGAACCATCTCCGACCCTGAGAACATCAGACAAAGGCCTTCTGCTGGTGCCCAAAGACAGGACTGTGTTTTAATTGTATTTTTAACCTGTCTTTTATCTCTGTAAAGCACTTTTGAATTGCCCTGTGTATGAATTGTGCTATACAAATAAACCTGCCTTGCCTTGCCTTACACAATAGTGTAAAACAGTTGCCCACTAGCCATTGAAAGGGGTCAAATGCATGAGAACAATAAAGCATACTTTACCTATGCCAGACATGACAACTTTCAACATTGTTTACTGTAGACACCATTTTAAAAGTTCTTTACACAAATTCTCTTTCAGTTTTACTGCCTTAGTCGCTTGCAATGTCCTGCCACACGCAAACTGACTGCACCAATACACCATGTAGGGAGACAGGTGGGTTAAGCCTAGCCTCTGCCTCAGAAAAGATGTGCGCCATGATCATTTGGACAGTGTAAGGACGGTTTTAGGGCTCTACACTTCCATTCCTGTCAGCTAATCCCCCCTCCCTCCAGCTGTGCAATCATCATTTTAAAGGTGTTGCCTGTATAATTTCTACAGGATTATGTGATTAGGAAGCTATTGTGGCAGATTAATGTGTGAATGAGGTTAACCCATGATGAAATGGCTTTTGTCAGCCTTTGCCCTCTACAGTCCATTGTAATACTGTGTCCTTGTCCTTTTGTGTACGGCACGTGTGTTCAAATGATACAGAACTGGAAAGACAGGTGGAGGCCAAAGCCTTTTTAATCTTTAAGCCCTATTTATTTATGATCATATGTCTTGATTTATTTAGTTAATGTGTTCCCGGTGCTAGTCCGGGTAGCTCGCCCATCCTCTCATCTTTCCACTACAGAAGGCAGAGCGTGGCGGGATGCGGGTGAAGCTCTGAAGAGACTAGGCCTGGCTTTAGCCTGGAGCTAGCTGTCACAAAGCGAACATTTAATAGTGTCTTCCTCTCTCTCCCTTTTCTATGCGTCTCTCCGGAGCTGGTCCCGCTGTCGGCTCAGGTCATTCCAGATAGGACTCTATCTTAGGATGATCTCACTGACAGCACCCACTTTAGACTAATCACTCCATTTAGACTGGAGTGGCCCTGAGGTGGGAGGCACGGAGAGAGAGACGACACACATGAACAGTAACTAACCCGCGGGAGGAGAAGGAAATGAGGGAAGAGGACTTCAGATTGTGTTGAGATGGCATTGCAAAAGAAAGATGTTCATTAAGGGGACAGTTAAATACATGAATTGAAACATGTATGTATAATGTTGCATTCTATATGTCTAGGTTAATGTGTGTCATTGGTGTAAGAGGGCACAGTTATTAGTTCTATTTTTAAGAGATCAGAGCAGGGTCTAAAATGCCATTCAATATCAATATTTACCTCCGCCAAGGAGGTCATCAAAATGGATTTGGGTAAAATTTTCAGGGAAGGTCAGAAATGACACAAGGAACAATTGATTAGATTTTGGGGGTGATCCGGATCACTGTCTGGCTTTTTTTAAAATAGCATCTGTTAGCAACTTTACTCAAAAAGTTCACCGATTTGGATGACATTTTCAGGGAAGGTCAGAAAGGTTGATTAAATTTTGGGAGTAATCAATGGAAATGAGCTGCCTTGGTGGAGGCCTGTGCTTTCTAGTTATCATTGTTTTGAATCATACAGTATTTGACATGCGGACTTGGCAATGGGGGTAAAGTTGGCATAGCAGTTAGTGCTTCTTCCTTGTGGGTTTGTAGGAAATCTCTGGGTAGCGCCTGCATATCCTTCTCATTATAGTGTAGGTTCTTTTTTTGGTACTGGAGTTTGTTTCCACCATCTCTAAATCAGTGAATAATTTGTCAATTTCTGTCTCTTTGTCAGCCTTGCAACTAACTAGCCACTGCCCAAGGTGTACCCGACCTAAGGCCCCTAGTTGCAGGAATAGGCTCGAGCCATCCGTAACCCCAGACTCTTGATTTACTTTTATTACTATTACAGTTAAACACAGTTAAAACTGACTTTACTTGGTTGTACACAGGGACCTTTCTATGATCTAACCATTCTCATCTAAAACATCAACATACTGTAACTGATACTTACTGGATTCTCTGTAAACTTGGTTGGTTGTGCGTGCAAATCCACATTTAATTTTATTTTGCACACTTTTGCCACATTTTTTGCCATGCCACATTCAAAGTCCCTTCAAGGCCTTTCCTCTCTTTTGTTATAGTTACTGCCATGTGATTAGATGAATAATCAGGTGTCTCTATTTAAGTGACTGGTGAGTGTATGCCCGGTATAACCTTCTCTGACAAAACTGTCCATCTAGCGCTGCATGTATCTTTTTACAGTATGGCAGCACCTATAATGTACAATAGGCTGGTCCCTGCTTTCCCATCCCAGTCCGCCCTCTCAGTGGTCAGATAACCTCTACCTGTCACTCGGCATCTTCCGCCTCTCCTTATTCCATTCTCCTTACTCCATTCCTTCCATCCCGGGGTGTCCCTATTCATCTGCAGTGATGGAGTTGCTCTGACTGGCGCTGGTGCTTTTCAATGCATCCAGCACACACAGGCGCCGGAGCACACACTTGCACATACACACTTTGTGCTTGCCATTTACCTGACTCAGTGCCTCTATTCTCTGGCTCCAAATTGACCGTTGGCTGGACAGATGGACGGATGACCCTCGGTGGTCGCTCACTCTACATTCACACACAGTCACAATGGAGCCCAGCTCACAGGACACAAATATGTGTTGAGAATACATTCTTTTCATAATAATTTTTCTTTTTTGTTTTTTTCTCTTTTTAGCTCTGTCAATTAGTGACAGGAATGAGCCAGCCATCTACTAAATCAACCACATTAAAACAAACTCTTATTTTAGTGATTTCAATTGACAAAAAATTACAAGTAAAATATACCATTTGGTATTTTTTGTGACTACTACGCTATACTATGGGCCTTAAGCAGGTACTACATTGTGAATGGCCTGTTTAGGAGGGAGGGCTTAAGTCGATCCAGAGATTGTGTTGACTAGCCTGGAACATGCTATTTACAGTGCATGTATACCATTAGTATATACAGTACCAGAAGTATGTTTAGCAAAGTAGAATGTTGACATGTTTGGTTTAAAACTGATTTTTGTGGCTTGTGCTTAATTTGGTGTAATACAATTACTGTGGCTTTCCAAACAAAGACAAATGCTAACCTCCTGCAATGTTTACAGCCTAGAGGTATCAAAATGCAGCAAAACTCAGTATATCAACATGTAGTATAAGGTAAACACAGGCCTGTCATGTGGATGTATCAAAGTATAGTGCTGTTGAGATACAACATCTAAAGAAGGCCTGGCCTCGACGCGGCATATGTTGTCTGAGCTCTTGTATCATGCATAACTGTGGCTTTGTCAAAAGTCTGCAGGCCAGATCTTTTCCATCTGAGGTTAATCCCACAGAGAGAGAAGGATCCCAAACCTGAATATTACCGGAGCACAAATCTCCTCACAGCCAGATGCCACTACTCACATCTCACACCTTCACACGGGGGGTTTGCATGTCAAGATAAGTGGAAGAGCTAAAGGGAGACAAACACAGTCCTGTGCACTGTACTGAATGGCAAATGCATTGATGCACATGCAACACACACACACACGCACATTTAGAGAGATGCACAAAATACACTAAAGTTACACACTTACTTCTGAACAAACACATGTGACTGTGCACACGCAAACCCACACTGGCAGCAGAACTCATCGCCGTGCTATCTGCACTCCTCTCTCTGCAGTAGGCAGATAAGTGCCATAGTCAAACCAGCGAGGGAGAAACACTGTACTGGATAGGCCCTGGAGCTATATTTTGAATGCCCCGCAGTGGCTCAGGGCATGTTTGTTTTTGAAGGGACTCAAACACTATAAATGTCTGCAAATCCTTGAAATGTCCACTACATATCGCCAATTAAACAGCTTAACTGTACTTCTGTAAACTTTTTACATATTTCTTTACTTTACAAGTCAGCTTTTTAATGCTGTTTTTAAGGATTCTGAGAATTAATTTACCATCAGGAAGGCTGGTTCCCCAGACATGCTGAATGAATAATATTATAGTGGGATAATTCCTCCAGTGGTGATATTTTCCTTTTACCTTTCACAGTGGTGCTTCCTGTAGCATGTTTTTCCTCATTCCCAGTATTCATTTGGAAGAAATACCTACTACATCAAGTGAACCATGTAGTGGTAGCTGATGGTAGTAGAAATATCCAGGAACATGTTTTTTTTTCTTCTAGATTCTTGTCAGCTTTAGTGCACTTGTGTGACCTGATGTGATATCATACTGCCAAGAAGCCTGAAGAGCTCCATTGATCTGTGGCCTGACCCATATACTGCTGCAAAGCCTTCTGGGTAATACCACATTGGCTGCATTAATCTTCAATATATTAATAGACAGTAACTTATTGTAACATGTTGGGGTTTTTGTCCTTAGTTTTTATAGGCATGTAAGTGCTCCATTTCACCAGACCCTTGTGTTACTCATGTGTGTCTTTCGGAGGTCCCGGTGTGTCCCTCTCTGTGCAGGATAAAAGCCTTTCAACTGTGACTGCTGCCAAATCAGAGGCTGCCATAGCGGCTTTAGCACTACTGTTGCACCAGTTAACTACTACACTCCAGTCATTAGAGAGAGACAGTCCGGGGGGAGATGGGAAGATGGAAGTCCGAGGAATAGCAGGCTCAACAATCTGGGTCATGGGATCCAGACGACTGAGCTCCAGTGATACGCCTCCGATAGTTTTACGAGTGTCAGCCCTTTTAGCTAGAGTTAAGACACACGAAGTTAGTACCAAACCGCGAAACCACTGTTCTGAATGCCCAAATATTTAATCCACTGATTCTAATATTGACTAATGCACAACACCTCATCATATACGTTTTATTATCAAAGCTTGTAATAAACACATGGACATCACATTATGGAGCACAGAAGAATAGCACACCACACCGTAAAGTATTTTTTTCCACTAAAAAAAATGTGATCTAACCGTAGCATATGCTGTAAACAGTTGCATAATGTCCTTATATTAAAAACAGGCCTTTCCTATTGTGTGTCCAAGCGTTTAAGTGTCTATAGACAAGTCCCTTAACAGATCAGACAGCTCATATATATTCAACCTTAGCCCGGTGTAGGTGTAAGTCAGGTCTCAGATACCGATCCGGCTGACCTTGGACACAGAATGCATTAATTGCTGTCTTTGTGTGACCCAGTTTATTGGCAGGTTAACACTGAGTCTATTATAGTATAAAGCCACACACCAAACAAAGCTGAATCTAATATGTATCACTCATTAACAGGTGGTTTGTACACTACACGTTTCTTTTTCTCAACATGGCCTTTGGTTGACCCAGATTAGTCTCGGGTTTGACCTGATCGAGTATGTTTAGGTATTTCCCTACTTAAAAGATCTGGAAGTAAAATGGTGTGTTAGGGATGAGTAGGTGTTGCTTATTTGTTAATCATTTAATTCTTTTTGTATCAGAATAATTATACGAGTTTTTCTTTTTGTGTATAGCTACAACAAACAACAAAACCCTTTTTTAGTTCAATGTACACCAGCTTTTGGGGTCTTACTTTTATGATCTTACTCCTGTAGCACAGTTGGTGACACCTCACCTTGCGCCACAATACACACTTTTAAAACTCTTATCACTTATACCCATTAGGGGTAGTGAAAGGTTGGAGTCTGTCCCAGCTACTGTCCCAGTTATTTGCCGAGCTTAGAGACAGACAACCATTCACCTAACACATTCTTGTTTTTGGATTGTGGGAGGAAGAGTAGTTTTTGGCTATTTATTCTTGCCATTGTATGCTTCAGATGTGCACACTGTCATGGCATTGAAATAACAATCACTCACTGCCACTGTGGTTGGAACACAAGTAAGTTTAAGCAAGTCTCAAAGGTCTGACAGCGACTGTGTGTCCTGACAGCCGAATGGTAGTAAAAATGTGTTTTAGCCATCATTCATTTGTATACTTACCACTGGTGGTACTTACCTATTGTGATATATTCTGCTAGGGGTGGGTGATAAAAATATAACGTCATGATTTTATAAAGATTAAGATCACAATTTTCTCACACTTTTAGTTGACTTTGTATTTTGTGTCTCACCCAGAAGACTATTGCTATCAGTGTCTTCAGAAAACCATTTTAACTACAAATTCAGTGTACATCAGTGTTCATCATAATACAAACACTGGCATTGTTACAGTAAAAATGATGGCGAAGACTAGAGCATAAATGAATGCACAGTATCACAATTCAACGATCGTCCAAGATTAGGCCAATTTTCATAACTTCACATCACGATTCAATTTTTATCACCATACCGCCCACCCCTATATTCTGCTATTGACATAAAAGTAAAGCAGAGATAAGTCTTAACCAAAAATCAAATACATTGGCGTTACACAAGCGGCCGACACATAATGGAGAGAACACGAGAGCGCTTTCTGACAGCAGAGGTGAGAGGTCAGATGTAATCAGCACTTCTGTAATTCTCCTCAGCAAGTCAATTCTGTGTTTGTTTGTTTTTAATATTCTCTCTCTGCCAGTGTCTGTGTGTGCATGTATTTGTCAGGAGGGTGGACCGGTGAGCCAACAGACTGACTATCAGATGGCATGTGACTGCATTGTTGGCCTTCTTGAATCTTTGCTTCTTCAATTATTTTTTGGGATGCACTGCAATATTTTCTTTTTGCATGAATGTTTGTGAAATAGGGAGGTTAAGGAGTATTACATCTGATTTTAAAATACCAGCCCTTAGTTCATATATATTTTTTTGCCTTTGTGCATATCTGCCCCCGCTCATTTTTCTGGACCTGTCAATCATTGCAGTTGCTATGGTAAGGATGAGGGTTGCATTAACATGGAAATAGCACATTATGTATGCTTGAGTTTGTATGTTGGCCATATGGCATACGTTATGTCCCATCCAGTGTGTCTGGTGTTTTTAAATGATGAGCTAACTCTTGTCTATCTATGAGCAGGTTGGCACTTCCCCAGCTGTACGGGTCATTTTGTCACACATACAAATTCACATCTGTCGTTAAGATGCACAGCTGACTACTTCGTCCCGTATGACCCTCACAGTACAGTAACCAGCCCATGCTCCCAGGTCATGCAGCTGGCCCCTAACATGTGTGCGTCTGGCTGTGTGCTTGTGTGCATTGAGCAGTCACAAAGAAGGAACAACGGAGCTAATAATTGGACATGTCCACTGAAAACAAGTGACATCCCCTCCCTACGGTGGAGCTATAAACATGTAAATGACAACGGCACTCTCGGGGCTGCGTCCACGCCCTCCATTCCATCAGTGAGTCCCACATCCTGCTGCAATCAGAGTCCCCCTGAGAAGAAGACGCACTGCTGCTACGGACATAGACTTAATGTGAAGGTAGTGGTGAGTGGTGAATAAAATGCTCAATATTAACGAGGTCAAAAAAGGTGATCGACTTTTTTTTTTTTTTAGATCTAAACAAGACTTGAATGGGTTCTATAATACCCATAGAACCCATTTCACATATTGTCACATATTATGGTAAATTATTCTTTTTCATAACAATTTTGTTGGAACATTAACTCCATTACTTTATCCCAAAGCTTTTTTTTTAAGTCACATTTTTTGCGAGTCCATAGCAGGTTCTGGAATATATGAAAGCCACTATTTTATGTTTTATGTACTCTTAAACAAGTGGGATGTAACTTCTCTGCGACAAACATGTGCTTTCTCATTTTATTTATAGATTTTTTCTTGGTGTGTAGGAATCCACTAGTTTAGTCCATTCAGATTCCCACACAGACAGGAAAACTCCAGCAATCCATCAGTCATTCGCTTTGCAAACACCCAGTCAATCAACTTGTGCCATGTTTATCTTTTTGTCATTTAGCAGTCTTTCATTGAGTCTATCAGGCAGTTAGTCAAAGAGTGTTTTGGAGTCAGTCATTTATCTTCCTGCTCCGATAATAGGCAGTATTAGACTAAGCATTGTTGACTAGCTGTGCAAGTACCACTGTTGCATTTAGACAGAAAAGCTTCCATCAGGATCCATACAACACCTGCAATTGTGGTGTCTGGGGGGCCACGGGAAAGGTAATTTGAGCAAAAGAAAATGACACCTTGGAAGAAAAAGACGATCAAGCAGTGAAAAAGAGAAAGCAAATAGAGAAGAAGAGAAGAAGCGAAAAAATACATGGTGATTTACGCAAAAGTCCAAATGACAGGGAATTGGCCACAGACACCTGACTGTGTTATTATATCACCATCAACATCGGCGTGCTCCTCTGCCAGGGGGAAAGACGGTGAGAGGCAGGAGAGAAAAGCTAAAATAAAAAATCAAGAAGAAGAGATCTCCCCGGCACAAACAAACAAACAAAACACCCCAAACAAGCGTGTTTTCTTGCGGCTCGTGTGGCGAATGGCGAGGCTATCAATTCATCCTCCCCGGGGTGTTTTTAAACGCCACCATTGCCTGGGCTCTCATTGTTGCCGCTATTGTTTGTTGGGGTCCAGGCGGGGCCACGCGGAGGAGGTAGTATCAAGAAGAAGAAGGGACAATTTGATGGATGTTTGTTGATATCTAGACCACTAGGGCTCTGATTGCCTAACATTAAACCGGCAATAACAGGCCAATCATCCCACTTACACCTCCACCACGCCGAAAGACCGAATTGAATCAAACTGGCTTTTCTCCACCGTCACTTTCTCTCTAGTCCGCTCTCTCCCTCCGATCGCCCAGTCGATTCTTTGCTCTTTTCTCCTCTCCGCTGACATGCTTATTAGCTGATATTGATCCAGGCTGGTCAATTGTCAGCTCCTCTCATCCGCATCGTATTGACGGCATAATCAGTGAGAGAGGGATGGACGTAGAAAAGGAGAGAGAGAGAGATGGGGGTGAAGATGATAGGCAGATGAAATTTTCTGTCAGTGGGTAAATTATTGGCTGCTGGCTTGTTGACCCAAGGAGATACTCATACCTCACAGACACGCAAAAACAAAGTGAAGTTTGTCTCATTCACAGGCATTTATAATGAAACTTGAGATGGGAACATCTTCTGAGTTGGGTTAAAATCTGATATAGTGCCTACCTTGGGCAACCTTGTATGTTTGTCATCTAATGTTACCATTCTTGTCAACATTACCACACTTCTCAATACTTCTGTCATCATCTTGACTACATAGTATACCTAATAAAGTGGCCAGTGAGTGTACATTTTGAAGTCAGACAGAAGTTCTACTCCAGATAACTTTGACTTGATCATTTCAGGTCATAGACTTAATTCACCTCCACATACTTGCATGCAGAGACAGGACAGTAATGTACCGAGGCAGTGTCTGTACTCTAAATGTTATCTTTGTAAACATTGTCTCATTTATTCAGCTTTATTTGTCCCAAAAGTAGGTTTGGATGTGTCTTGGAGGCCCAACTGTTGTCTCTACATTTTATCTTTGGTTCATGGCGCTATGTGATAATTAGAAAATGAAGTCTGATCTGATAAGTGGAGTGTCACGTCACATATGCCACTCCTGTTGTGACTATGCCCTGGCCCTCTGGAGGCTTCCCGACTCCCCTGCCTCGCTGCCCAGCTCCGGGGCTCTGTCTCTGGGGAGAGAAGCAGCTGGCGTGGCCCCTCTTGTCGCTGTAGGGCTGGTGCCCATGTCGCACCCTCCATGGCACATAAACACACACACATACTGCTCTTTCTGCACATTAAGTTTTAATCAGGCACTTAGCTGGGCATCTGTTACGGCTCTGTCCGTGTGGCGCGTTAAGGACCTGTCGCCGCGGGTTACGGGCCTAACAGATCCGCGGACTGATAGATCCCTGTCACACTTTGGAGCTAAGGTCACAGTCTCAGTAGCATTCATTTGGTGTTTCTCCTAGTGGTTACTCATCACACTGATGAAAGGAATAACTGACTCTGAATATGCTTGAAGTGTACTATATGTCTGTGTGAGGTTGTTATCTTGAGTTTTCAGATATAATAAAGCAATTGCATCTTAAGAAAGAAAGGATAACTGTCTGTAGTGTCATTAAAATGTCCATATTATGTTTTCCATATACATAATACAGCAAATAATTGGCTACTCACCAAGGCCATTTAATCACAAATGAACTGCACTTTACACTGGCATAAAGACAGTCAGTTCACCATGGTTTTGCATGTGAGCCAAAACAGAATGTGCACTTATTTTATCATTCACTAACCCAAACTTCACCATCCTCACTAAAACACACACATACACCATCCTCCTCTGCTGCATGGGCTTGGAGGTGACAATAACAATGACAGTTTGAGCATCGGTTAGGTACTGCGACATGTAAAATTAGCAGTCTGCCAGCAGTTCTTTTTCTTTTTTTTGTCTGTCTGTCCACTCTTTAGCTCCCTCTGTTCCCGTCTCAGCTGCTCTGCTACTGTTACCGTTGGGTACATGGCGTTTCTCTTCTCTGTCAGTCCGGGTGCGCTGGCTGACATCTTAATAGCCCACAGTGAGTGGATTTGAGCGCTCTGCCTGTGTGTGTTTACATGCACTTGTCACTGCTGCAATATTCACATGGTGATGAATTTGGGGAAAGGGGAGAAGTGTGGTGGACCTGGGGTATCAGGAGCTCAGGTATTTTTACATATTCCCCAAGTATTACAAAGTTGGTATTATCATATTTTTAAATTTGCTTTAGGTTTGGTACTTACATACTTTGGATGCTGCATGTATGAAAGTGCAGAATTTTTCCAGCTTTGTTATTGCATTTGCATTTATGTAACTATAAATTGTTTAGAACCAGGAAATTGTTTCAGTTCACAACTAGACCTTATAGCAGCCCCAAGTAAATGAACTGTAGATTTTATTTCTGGTAATCAACTTTGATTTCTTGTCAAAGGAAATATGACAAAAAATGCACCCAGTTTGCCAGACTGGACTATAGTAACTTTCAATGACAATACATCAACATACATTTTTGGCAGTTTTATAAGGTATAGTCTTTATTTAAAAGATAAATATATTATTTTTATTTCAAAACTATTGCGATAAATGTATTATATTTATTTCAAAACTATTGATTTATATGGTTTTAGATGCTTTCTAATATTCATCATGTGTTTGTGTGTGTTTCTTTAAAAGCATCACATTTGGTTGACCACCTCTTCTAAATGCCTATGTGCTATTCATATGGTTTTAATTCATGGTGATACAGTTGTTTTGAACCAACTTTACTTTGTGGAAAAGTCGTGTATATTTTTTGTTTCTTCTCATCACCTCTTTTTTTTTCCTTCCTCATTGTCGCGCTCCTAGCCAAGCTTGCTTAGCCACGGGCCGGGACTTTATCTTGACACTGGCGCAGCAATCACATGCCGGGAGATTGTGTACTGTTTATTTTATGTCAATGTGTCTGCCACGACCCTAGGGCCAGAACGCAAACACACACACTGACACACACATATAGAGACTGTCTTGCTCACTCAATCACCGACCGCCTCTGTTTAAAATGAATGGATGATATCTGCCCTTTTTCACTATTCACATCTGTGTTTCGGGACTGCTCCTTCTCTCTGCACTGTGACGCCTAATCTCAATGTCGCTCTGTTTCGACTGATATGGGGAAGCACCAATGCATTTTTCTTCTCTATCTAAAAAATTGTTTTTCTATTCAAGAATACCATGTGGCCTTGATTTTGTTAAAAAATCTAACATAAACATTTTTTTATGTTAAAATTCATTATTTTTTATTTTATAGTAAATAACCTCATTAAGAAGTTTCTAAATGCTGGCCACCACTACACTGATGGCATAGTAGATTGATTGACAGCTGACATTGTCCTGGTCCCTGTTGGTCGCCAGTAGCAACAAATTGGTCTTGTTGGGTGATGATGGGGTGACTGGTGTTTTACAGAGAGAGAGCTCATCCCTCCCACTCAATTACTGACCCAGACTGGTTGTGTGTGCTGTGCCTTCCATTCGACTTCAGGCTTTGACAGTTGGCTATTGTCTGCCTGGTGCTGTCACCCATGTCACTTATCACAAAGTCAGTTCGTTCCAACGCAATCACCACAGAATAAATCATCCTCAGCACTGTACATCACGCCTGATTATTAGCACAATGGCTTAAAGATGATTTGTGTCATCCGTCATTTAGACAGCTCAAGTAAATGCAAAATAGTACGCACTAACTAACTTCACTATGGCCTTTGTGGCCTTTGGAGGAGTTGTCTGAATAATGCATTTGAGGGCTCAGACAAGTTTTCCAAATTGTTTATGTCGTTTTTGGAGATTTTAGTCATTATTTGCTGAAAGTTTAGATGCGTAGGAAATAACTCTTTTGCACGCTGAACGTCTTTACTATGATTATTAGACCACACATGATTATTAAATTCATACTGTTGGTCATTTTGTCTTTAGACGATATAGTGAGCAAGACAGGACACATTTTTTTATTAAATTTGAGGCAATTATAAGTTCTCCAACTACTCCCTTTTGCTCTGGACTTGTGTCATTCCAAAACATGGAGCTAAACCGTAATTGTGACAATATTTTTTCTCACCTCACTGTATTGACAATGAAGAGGCGAGCTTTTGGCCCCAAGCGAACGCTGTATGTGTAGAGACCCACACAGGAGAAGGCTTGAGGTGGTGCAGTGCAATAAATAGTGGACCAAGGGAAAGTCCATTATGTCTCAACATTGGTGTATGGCTGTCTTTTGTCACAGTGCACAATGGACTCTCTGTGAACTTCCGGGTGCGTTTTATTTGGGGTTTGACTTTTTTTGTGTGGCGTGTAGCCACAGTACAGTCTGTGTGAGTGTGAATACTATTGCTATTTTTCACATCTCCTTTGCAATAACCTCCATCCTTAGTCCCCATCAGTGGCTCCTTTCCCCTAGTCAAGGCCCTCCCTGCTTGGACATTTGAAAGGAGACATGGGGGAAATGAGGAAATGACCCATGCTTAGCCACACAACATGCTAGCTGTGTCCAGACAATCAGCATAGCATTATCAGGATGGCTGAATAGAGCCATCATGGCTGCCTTTCCCTAGGGAGCCAGTGATCTGCCTATGGGCTTTATGGAAAGTGGTGTTCCTGCAGAGCCGCTGAGGGCCAGAATGAAGGCCGTGTGGCCCCAGACACTCCCTTGGGCGGCTGAGGGCTAGGTGCAATCTCTCCCCATTCTTTGGTTTCTTTATCTATTCTTCATTCTTTTTACTTTCTGTAGCACTTTCTTCAGCAGACTTTTGTATAGCTTAACGAATGCATGACTTTGTAGGATTCACAGAATATATTGTAGGTACAAAAGGATATAGTGCCCACCCAGACCCAAACTTGGAATCTTAGTCTAGTTCGGGGTAAAAGGGCTTTATTCATTTGCCACAGTGATCTAACAATGGGAAAGAATCTATTAAGTAATGTTGTTTTTTTAATAAGAGGGCTCTTCACCATGGCCCATTACTGACCTTTCTGAAATTATCATTACATTTTGAGTAAATGAAAGCTCTTTTTTGTTATCTTGGATAGACCATCCAAATTTAAAAAGGTCATATCCAATTGTTCCATAAATAAAATATGGCAGAAAAAATGCATCAAATAAAAACTAAATGGGAAGCTAAAAAACAAACCATTGATTAGTTCAAGAACATGCACAAATAACAGGATATTTCTCACCCGCACCATGGCTTACACTCAAAAAAATGAAGACTGTTTCAGAAATTCACTATATTTGGTTCAAAGACATTCCTATTGTCACCTCTCTCTCAGATTGTAGAAGTATCACTTTGGAAAAGGCCTGGGAAAGAAAAGCAGAATGTTGGACGGAGACCCGATAGGGCTAAATGGCCTTTGGTTGTTCCTTGGTGTGTGCTCTGCTGGCATCTGTGGGTGCTCTTTGTCCAGAGCTTTCACTGTGATTAGAGCATTTGAGTTAACAATTCACTTAAGACCCCATTTCTATTCCCTACCTCTTGGCTTTCCTCTCTGTCTTTCTTTTGGCTCTCAAAAGGAAATCCACATTGTTCATCACCCCACAGTCCTCGGGCTCTCTCACACTCCGAGGGTATGTTACCTGCTCATGTAATGCAGTTAAGCTCAGCTAGAAGCCTTTCCTTATAATGCCACTTAATTCCCCATGTGGCAGACAGAAGAGGCTGACAGGCAGTGGTCCCAGGGCGCTGGTGATGGTCAGATAGGGAAGGGTGAGGAGGGGAAACTGTTGGCATTGATGCTGGGGGGCACGAGATAGCTCCAATATATAATAATCAAGATTCCACAAAAGAATGTCCCAGAGTAAATAAATGGTTGTTTGGCAGTTATTTCGTAAAGCTCCACTATCTGACTTTCCTTGTAATTTAGCAAGAAGTATTTTTCCGTCGATAGTTAAAATTAGTCTTTTAAGACCCTCTGTGGGCTTTGTTATAAGGGTTTTCATTTTAGGGTGAAGGCCAGAACTGTTCAACCAATCACATTCTTCCACAGAACAAGAGGGCTCTGTTTGGTATACATCCATTACCTATCCATAAATAGAATCTATCAGGAATAATGTGACGGGTCTGGTGTTTTATTTGAAAATATATTGCTTTATTACCTCATTCATGTGAGACTGTGATAGAGGGAAGGGGAGAAAATGGGAGTTCATGCTTTTAAAAAAAAACTAAATACTTGTGTTGGCCTTTTGTCTTGATTGACCAGTGATCAGCCAACAGGTGCCAGTGAAGAGGATACTGTAGGCTCCAACCTGTCAACCCTACTAGGAGAAGAGACAGAAACTATGATGTCTTAACTCAAGAACTAAACTCATGAAGAAAACTGTTTCTTATTCTTAGGTTCTTGTCCAATTCTTTCATTTAATTTAATAAAGTATTTGTGTGTAGTATGTAGGACAATAGTGACACTCTCAATAGTGTCAAATCCAAACCAAATAAAATGAATTGCTGTCCTAATGTAAGATCAGTGTTGCTTGTTGTTCATGACTTTTAGTTGCTTTAGTCGCAGATGTGACTAAATGCAAAGGGTATAGCTGCAGTGAAGAATGAAAGAAGGACAGAGCTAAGAAGGATGAGGCAGACATTGCTCCTGGGTTAGTGCTCTAAAATGGAGTGCTAAAATCATTTCAGCTCAGATAAAGCTGTGGCCACTGCCAGGCAGCCCCAGGATATCTGCCCCGCTCATCTGCCTCTCCAATGAAACGCCTGCACAAGGGCCGCCGGGGGCACAGCACACACACACACAGACACTAACCTGCTCTGAAATACTCATACCAACCATGTACTGGCCTCTCCTTGTAACTTTTCACAGCCCAGTTTGCTTCTACATAAGGAAAGCTCAAATTAACAACCTGCCAAGCATATGAAATGTTTGGAGTCACCCCATTTGCCATTTATTTATCTGGCTCTGGCTTTTGTGTGTATGTGTGCCACCAAAAACCTCAGAGTTTACTCAATGTCAGTGGTTTGTACACATGCCTGAAATACCTTTGGTGAACTTGTATCTGTTACTATTCCAAAATAACATTTTTGTGGAGAGGCTTAGAATTCACTGCAGCTGTCAGCCATAGCCAGCTAACAAACGAGTTTTAAAAGTCACTTGCCATAGAGCAGAATATGTGCAACAAATAACTTTAGCAGAATTTACTGGGTGACATGACTCTGCTAACATTGCACTAACTGAAGATGCAAGCTCAAAAAACTAATCAGCCTTTTATATTGAAGCAACTGGCAGCAGAAAACCACACAAGGGACCAATTTATTAGGTATAAGGTCTACCTAAGTGGCTGATGAGTTTAGGTGCTTTTAACAATAGATTTGAATGAGCAGATACAGTAGATTTTGCGGGCTGTACCCCTGACACACTCTTTTGCATTCAAGCCACTATTTACTTCAAAGCCGCCCTATTTTTTTCCCAGTAACCTTTTGTCTATATCATCTCCCTCTCTCTTCCCCCTCTTCACTCAGATAGAAAATCTGTCTCATGTTTAAAGCATCAGTGCAGTTGTTGGGCAGACTGTAGAATACTTGCACAGTGAATGGCATTTCAGTCTTTGTCCCCTATTGGCACCAACTACATATCTTTCCCTTTTGGTGTAGATATGTTGACTTTTATTGACTCGTCATTATTCCTCAATGGCACTTGAATAGGACACTTTCTTCAATGATTTCTTTTAACTGTGCATTTAAAAAAAAAATCATTGTAGGTACAAATTCTTTCTTTGCTCAGATTAAAGTGTGAGATTACCAGGTGTGAATTGTATTTTTGAACAATTCTATCCATCTTTTCATAAATGTAGGCTGCTCACATCTTTCTACCTAATGTAAGCTTATTGCAGATAGAATGGGCTATGTTAGGTTTGAACTTAACCAGTTGGAGATAGTTGCTAACCTAAACCTAAATCTTATGTCATAACGGTACGACTCCTGGATTCAGAGCGATCTACTTCTGTCTCCACAATACCCTAAAACCTTGTCAGATTTTCCATTAGCCAGGTGGTGCTGTTAATGGTTCTGGAACCACAATGAGCATACTGTATAATGATGGTTTTGTATATTAAAATTTATCACACTTTTAGTCAAAACTTTTCTGCCTTTGCGCCACATTTACTGCTGCCACGCTGTATTGTGTGTCCTAATTGTTTATATATATTAACATTCACAAAACTCGACAGCTCGGTTCAGGTGACACCCTGTAATTTGACATTCTTGCCTTTTCTCCTGAGAAGAGAAATGCAATCTGTGGCAATCTGCTTTGTGTGTGTGTGTCTCTGCAGAGTGTAATCTGGGGTTGTCACAGGCCCCATGCCACTTTCTGTATGCTAATCAATGAATGCAGCTCACCAAAGTCCCTGGTCTGCCAGCTAAAGCCAGCACCTCAGCGCTGATATGTCTATTAGCCACATGTCAAAGTCCCTCTTTGTTTCGGTCTCATCCTGTCGCAGGCCTATCTCATCATCTGCACTCATTCGATTGTTCCTCCACTCTGTAATTTTGGTTCACCATTTCTCTCTCGAACACTGTCCTCATCCATAGTCTATGTCTATGGATAAACAACTCTAGCTGCGTTTTCCACAATTATTACCTCCGCCAAGGGAGGAGGTAATGTTTTCAGTAGCGTTGGTGTGCGTGCATGTGTCTGTTAGCAACTTTACACAAAAACTAGGCCTGTGCTGTCGTCCCCGATAGCAAGGTGTATATCGGCGAAACGGCCCCATACGTCACGCAATTTTGTTTATGTTCAGCAGGATTATTGGCTCAATTAAATTGCATCAAAACATTAATTAGTGAATTATTTATTTGTCATTAATCGAAGATGTACCAAACTCAATCCAGTTCTGTATCTTCATGATATGTACCTGTGTGCAAGACTTTTTGAGTTATTGCATTCACAGTTTTGGCCCGTTATTAATTAATTACTTAATTAATATTCATCGAAGAAGTACCCAAATCGATACAGTTCTGCGTATTTATGGTATGTACATGTGTGCAAATGTTGAAACTGATCCGGCAATTCGTTTTTTGAGTTATCGCGTTCACAGCTAGGATCTGCGGACGCGGACGCAGACGCGGACGAACACCAACGTGATTCCATAATATCGGCAAAAACAGCGTGTCGCCGATATAATTAGTCCAGATATCTCAGAGAAAAGTTATATGGTTGTTTTGTATGGTTGCACGCCCCCTCAGTAAGATACAGGTACTACAAGCCTCACCTCCAGGATTTTGGATTGGATAGCACATTAAAGATGCCAATTTCTAGAGAATAATATGTATACTGCTGATTCTCAGACTGTGCAATCACAAAGGTCCTGCAGGAAAATCATAGAACTAAAAATCACTGCCTAAAAATAACGAAATTAGAGTCAACATGATATGAGCATGGTAAAATAAAGAAGCTACGGTGGGTCCTCAATGATGCCTGCAAGTCCATACTGCCAACAGATGGCTGTCAGAAATATGGTCAGTAGAAGATTGCAAGCGCTGCCTAACATTTGGTGGGGCTAATTCTCTTTTTCAGCTGCCAATAAACCACAGAGGAAGATGCCATAACAGTGCACTGAATAAGATGTCATTCTACTATATCCAATTTAAACAACTAGACCCGCCTGGCTTTGGGATACAACCACTACACGATAGTTGAAATGGGAACGCCACTCAAAATGTCTTCTCTGTTTATCGGGCCTGTCTGTTCGCCCCCAGCACCAAAGAGAAAGCACAACATAACACGCTGACACAATTATAGAGGCCTGTTGTTGAAAGTCAAGAGGAGAGCCGGGGCCACATACAATGATCATGCATGAAGTTAGATAAATACAACTAAAACATGCCCCTAATTGCATCGGAGCAGGAACATTAAATACATCATGTCAACACAGTATCCCTAGCTACTTTGAGGCTTAAGCAGAGTACATCATGGGAAAAGTCACAAGACTGACTAGGGTGTTCGATATAGTGATTGAAGATTGAATCGTGATATGAAGATCACCATCAGGTCATTGAATCTTGCTACAGTGCATTCATCTATGCTATGCTTTCCGCCCTCGTTTTGACTGTATATATTAATAAAAAGGGAAGATAAATCAATCAAGTTTCATGATGAACATTGGATTGGAAATACATTGAATTTGTACTTAAAGGTTTTATGAAGACAATGGCAGCAAGTGTAAAAACCCCAAAAAGTTGTGATAAAATCAAAATCCTGATCTTGTGATATTATATTTTTACAATATAACCCACCCTGACAACCTCAAGTCTGGCATTCATTTATTGTAGCTAATTTAGATTGACTTGATTTATCTCTGTTTGCACCTAGGACGTTCAGACCAGATGGACCAAATGTGGGACGTAAAGCTGGTTTAAGTGGGACAGGGCAGGACAATGTGGGACACAGTGAAACAGTAATAATACATAAATAAATATTGTCACATGTCTAACTATACTGTCAGCTTCAGCTTGTTACCTGCTTGAAGTCTATTATTAACCTGACATTAACTATACAGATTCAAATAATTTGGAGAAAAATATTATTTAATAAATGTGACTGTGGGTAAATTAAATATTTGTGCTGGCATGGATCAGAAAATTTGACATAGCCTCTATTTGAGGTGAAAATGCTGTGCAATCCAACACAAAGTAGGACATCTGGTCACTCTATTTACACCCTCAACATTATACAACAAAAGCATATACAAACTACACAACTCACTGCACTTTTCTCAGTAATGATGGACCAAAAAAAGATATTGGCTGGGGGTACTTGATTTGGTGTAACACCTGTCACAGCTGCACCAGTTTTAGTGTTGGATGCATCCTCAGTCACGCCTCTACACGGATATACTGAGTGGGTGGGCCGCTGTGGGTGGGTGGCCATGGATGGTAGTGATTCTGCAAATGACTATTAATTCTGAAGAATGTGTGATCTATTATGCAGTGCTTCCCAAACTGTGTTATTATTATTTATTATTATTATTATTATTATTATACTATAGACCAGGGCTATTCAATTACGGTTTCAGTTGGGACAGATTTTAAAGTTGTGGAATCTTGTATCTGGGCCAGACATTTATAAATGGGCAAAACTAATATTATCAAATATTTAATAAACACTAATATATTTTCTTTTTGACTCAGTAAATAGCAAATAACACACCAATTTCAAGCAAATCATTACAGTGGAGCATAAGGGGGAAAGATCCAATGCACCAGCTCCATAGCTCCGATAAACTGCAGCTTAGTTAGCTTATTAGCTTCAACTTGATGCTAAAAACTACTACTTTCTAATGGACACACACAAAACACTCTGCACCCCTGTTATATTCTTTACCATTTGTCATCAAGTATCCAGTCCTAAAATAGTCCAGTCTTGTCTCTAGAAAAAAGCATCAAGAAACTGCACCTACACCATATTTGTGCCTGCTTCTTCCTGTGAGAATGCGAGGCGTGATGAACTGCGCATCAGTGGTTTTTTTTAGATGCATCTGGGCTCCCTGTACAAAGCGCTCTCTCCTCTAATTAAGGCTTCTTTATCTGCTAAATGAAGTGAAGATGAAAATGATTTGCTCCGGATCTCCACACCTGTCCCTGCCTGGGCCCCCTCATTACGGCAATAACACGGCTGTTTAGGCTCGGATCACACCGCAGACCTTTTATGGTGCGGTAAATAGCCCTTCAGAGAACTTTGGAGAAAGGCTTCATGTTGAAACACTAGGTTTATGGGGTAAAAGAAGGGTTTCTTTGTAGGGTACAAGCTATGACTACAAGGACTACATGGATGCTGGGCAGGGCAGCTTAATGATTAAATGGTGATATTGTTGAAGATGTGTTATAAACCTGAGCGTACGGAAGCCTTAAGAGGACTTATGTCGTTAGTTTTCCTGATTATTATTTTTTAATAATGGTTTCCCTGAAATACCAAGATAATTAAGCTGTTATAATGAGAAAATAACTTGTTTTCCCAAGGTTTATATAAAAAAAAAATCTTAGGAAAATGAATAAAGTAATAGTTGCAATGTAAGTCCTCTTAGGGCTTCCGTATGAACGTCACAATTGTAGATATTTTGCTTCCTTGCTATCAAAATCTACACATCAAGCACCCAGACCAGGACAAAGGCAAACACTGCAACCAAGTAATTAAATGGAATATAAAAAAATGAATAATAATAAATAAAAACACACTTGACTTTACTGCACGGTGATAATACGGTAATAGTATTATCATGACCAATTCAAAGAGGTAATAATAGCCTATGGTTGGAGTTGGGGTAAAGGGTTATGGTTGTAAATTACATAGAAATGAACCACAATTACAATGTTATAATCTGTTAATTACCACGCAACTCAATGACAAGCACAATAAAGCCAAGGTATCAATGTTTTTGTGGGTTTTTGTGACCTTTTTCAGCTTTTTATTGATCGACAGTAGTGCAACCGGAAACCATGGAGAAGAACCGGATTCGAACTCACGACGCCCGGGCGAGCATTTCAAGCTCTGATTATGAGCCGCATGCTCTACTGACTTAGCTAAACCAAGGTATTGATGATTTGAAAGATAATTTGTGTTTTTTTTTTGTATTTAAGTATAGAGTTGTACATATTGATATCAGATACTCTGGGCAGACATACAAGCAGCAAAATCACAAAAGGATAGCAGAAATCACAATGATAGCTGTACGCCAGTGCAGAATGAAGACAGTATTCAAACTATACAAATGATACATACATGGTCAAAACACAGCAAAACCAAGAGTGGTCATTGCATTTGAGTTGTAATCACAAAATGAACTGATATAAAATGTGGTCTAGAATGGTGCTTCACGAAACAGCTCAAATCAAGACGGGTCAAATGTTATCAGAGACGCCATAAACTATCATTTGGACAATAACCTTTGAATTTGGATAGTTCAGGGCTATTTTCAAATTGCTGCTAAAAGGAATTTATCATATATATATCTCACCTCAAACTACAAGAATGATATCAAAAGATTTCACATTTTCAAATTTTGGCCCTGTCCTTAATGTGGATAAACAATAAGGGAGTGACTATTAAAAAAGACATTACACTGACTCATGATCAAGCAGTTTGGTGCCCATGATTCATCATATTTCATACAAATCACTTCCATGTAGTCTTTACCCCCTTTTCTCCCACTTCTCTTGGCAACAGCCTATTTTCCTAAAGCCAACAGATGTATTGGAAGGTGGTGAGTGGATGTATAAAGTAAAGCCTGGTGCTCCCAGAAGAATCCCTAATGTCACATTTGTGTAATACAGCCCATTCTAACCTACTTGATATTGCAGTTTCTGCAAAGTCACCAACAGCTTGTTTACAACTCTGATTAGCAAGTGACCATAAAAGTATATTTCTGGACAGTTTAATGGCACTGTTAAGAGCATATCTCGAAGTTACACCCATGTCGAAATCCCAACCACTGTTTAAGATCCGATATTATTCTTTGTATCATGTGTAAATAGGACGTTTATTTGAGACTCATTTTTCATCATTTCTGGAGCGGACGAAAAAAACTCTTTTACTTGTATTAAATGTAACTATGTAGGACTATTAATAATATGAAAGCAGTTGGAGATGGTGGCATGCACAAAAATGAGCTATATTTTGAATGTAGGGCGAACCAGGACTATAAACCCAGAAAGCGCGTCTCGGGGGATTTGACATGTGTCAGTCTGAGCGCTTATGAAGTTAAATGTGCAGAACATAAACGCTGGAAGGGCGTAGCCTAGTGGCGCTTTGGATGAAAAATAGCCTTGACACACGTGTGCTGTCTTGCTTTGATACATCATAACAATGAATAATTACTTTTTAGGATTGAATATGTGTAAGTATGGGGCGCCTGCTAAAAAAGTTTGGACGTAAATAGGCGAGCTCATGGTGCGCACGGCTTTGGCAGCGTGAAATTGACCCAAAACTGCACTATGAACTGTCTGGGAGATATGGGTCCGCGTTTCGTAACTTAAACCAGCACAGACAACGCACTTAATAGCTTTTATGATAGACAATAAAGTCACATTCAGTGCCTTACCTGGGAAAGACAGAGCGAGCAGCAGCGCCAGGAGAGCCATGGTGTTTGTGTTGGGACAGCTGGGAAACACGGGGACGGTTCGCTGGTGCGCCCCGCAGAGAGACCGCGCTGCCCCCCGTTACATTCACCAACACGAGCCGATACACGTCCGCTCGTCTTTTGTTCTCCCGTAAAAAAGTTTCCAAATCCAAGAGAAAGAGCCGTAGACAAGTGCGCAAAGCGATGTCTCTGCGAAACACTGTGCCAAATACGCTCCGCAGCGCGCCGTAAGGACAACTGTGGGGGAATAGCTGGGGAGATGTCACTCGTGCGCGCGTCAGTGGAGAATGGATAGGAAACACACAAGGTCCACGCGGTGCGCAGTAAAGTGGCTCATGACGTGGACGCGGAGACGCTAGGGTTATTAACTGGTGATATACCTCCTCTTACTACTCCTCCTCTTCAGATGAGCATCGGCAGCATCCACAGGGACAGTGGCCCACGAGGCGCGCGGATCAGCCCGCGGTGAGGTCATCCCCACTCAGACATGACGCAAAGACGCAACTACAGACTTTGCCCCCCTCAAAACCACGCGCTTTTACTGCCAGCATGAGCTATTAACCCAGGCACTATAAGGACAATTGTGTCTAAAGCACTAGACAGACCAGTTTTACACACAGGATACACTTTACTGATTTACTTGAGTAAGTCTCTCCACAGACAATTAGTTCATAAAAACATTACTATATGTTAGTCCAGGATATGTGACATGTTTGAGTCTTAGTTCTGTTGGTACGGTATTCCAGGAACATGAGGCAGAAACTGAAAAATACAGATTTTCCAAAAGAGCTTTTTCTGAATGGGATTTTACAGTCTCCTTTGCTAGATACGATGGCTTTTTATTATTATTATCATCTATTATTAGGAGGCAGGTTTGTCTTTTTACTCAGTGCTTTTTCACCCAGTACTTTTATTTTCTTACTTGACAAGAATATCAGTAACTTTAACTAGTCAAAATCATTGAACAGTTTAAAAACATTTGATCATAATCCTGGACATCCAGATCAGTTCCACTTGAACATGAAATTGCTACCTGTCCACCGGGGAACAATTGTCCAAAATGGAAGTCCTCAGAACCGCATGTATATCTAAAAAGTGATGGGCTTTGTAGATTTTTTGTTTCTTGAAACAGATAAGTACCATTTTTTATTGAGTCCAGCCAAGTCCAGGACAAAAGGAAATGCACTGGGTGGAACAAAAAAAAGATGAAAATTATCAACTGTGGTTATCCCTAAAAGAAAAATAATCTGCTAGAATTATATTGTGCCATTCATGCGAGCAGTTGCATAAAGACATATTTTGATTGAGAAGGCAATCTGTGGAATCTGCTGCTAATGTGTCAAAACAGGTCTGTTCTATGGTTAATAACTTTGCAATGACTGGATCTAATGACATAAAACAAAAACTGCCAAAAGTTTAAGTCCCTTCTGACTATGTGTCTGTGAGTAGAAGTATTTTAACTTAGCCCATTCATTCACATTTACAGTCTTTACCTCCACCAAGGAGGTTATGTTGTCGCCTCCGTTTGTTGGTGTGTCTTTTTGCAACTTCACACAAAAACTGAACGGATTTGGCTGAAAAGTTCAGGGAAGGTCAGGAATGACACAAGAAACATAAGGAAATTGATTACATTTTGGGAGTGATCCAGATCACCGCCTGGATCCAGGATTTATTTTTTAAGAATTGCATCTGTTAGCCACTTTAATAAAAAAAAAAAAAACTGCACCAATTTAGATCAAATTTTCAGGGAAGGTCAGAAATTACACAAAGTTTTGGGAGTGATCCTTGGAAATGATCTGCCTTGGCGGAGGTCTGCACGTCAAAAATACATTTTTAGCTTCCAAATGATAAGAACAAGATGGTTATCATACCAAACCAATAACACATCGCTTATACCACTTCAGGACGAAGCTGGAACACATTTATTTCACTGTATATGCACACATTATTATATAGTGCAATTCCCAAGAGATATTGTAGTCTGAATCATTCAAAGATGAGGACTGCTGTAGCAATAGCCGCTAGTGACTGACATAAAGCTGTATATTTGAGAGAATAATACACTCTATAATGTTACACTTTGCTTTCATGGAGCCGTTTGCCTTTCCAAAGCAGAGCATGAGTGGGGTCATTGGGGGCTGCTTCACCTGTTAAACCACTGTAGCATTATGCTCGGTTCATTTGCACAGAAAGGCAGAAAGAGAAAAACAAAGCATTGTCTCTGTCACCGCCTCCAGCGCAACAACAGCAATCACACAAGCTCTTCTGAAGATCTGTGACTGAACTCTGCAATCGTTTTGGGATCTTTCATCTCTACACTCTTGTGGGCGGTAAGATTTGACAAGTCAATCTTATTTGAAGTAAACTAATTGCCTGAAAAACAGGTGAACGTGAGTACAGCCTTTAGTTTCATATCACAAATAACTTCAAGTAGGACTGATTGCAATTTTTATTACACATTTTGCGATTCGATTTTCAATATTGTTTTTAAATCCAAGATTCAGTACACAAGCACAGTTTAAACCAAGTCTGGAAGCATTAGCACTTGAAAGAAGAGTAACATATTAACTGTTAATCTTCCACAAGAATCACAGGCCTTTCAGAACATGTTGGTAGAGGTTAAATCAATAAGGTAAGAATTCTTTACATATATTTTGTATTGTGCAGAGGATATTATATTACAGTCTTTGTGATTTGCTGATGGCAACCATTACAATGTTGATTCAGTTGTGATTACAGTTGCAAGAAAAAGTATGTGAACCCTTTGGGATTACTGGGATTTCTGCATAAATTGGTCATAAATGTGTTCTGATCTTCATCTAAGTCACAACAATAGACAAACACAGTCTGCTTAAACTAATACCACACACAAATTATATGTTTTCATTCACAGTGCAGGGGGGAAAAGTATGTGAACCTTTGGATTTGATAACTGGTTGACCCTCCTTTGGCAGCAATAACCTCAAATAAACGAGTCCTGTAGTTGCGGATCAGACCTGTACAATGGTCAGGAGGAATTTTGGACCATTCCTCTTTACAAAACTGTTTCAGTGCAGCAATATTCTTGGGATGTCTGGTGTGAATCGCTCTCTTGAGTTCATGCCACAGCATCTCAATCAGGTTGAGGTCAGAACTCTGACTCCAAAAAAAAAAAAACCATTGCTGCACGTTTGAAGTTCACAAAAGAGCACCTTGATGTTCCGCAGCACTACTGGCAAAATATTCTGTGGACCGATGAAACCAAAATTGA
>JAVQKC010036935.1:0-30124 GCA_036025475.1 Philypnodon macrostomus
ACTCTAACTTGCACATACTTTGCCCAGTTAGGGTTAAACCTGAAACACCTAATTACCCCCCGGCCCTGAACACATCTGACCAATATGATGCCAGTTACCTCTATAGTGCCCCCTATAGATTGAAAGACGAATGTAGTTTTAGGTAATTTTACAAAATTTGGCAAAAATCTCCTTCACAAACATCCAGACAAATCAAAAAAGTCAAATAGACCCTTCCCATGTTTGTCATGGTTTGGGGGCATATTTAACAATATAAAAACCCTTATAAATCACACAATGTCTGATTGGGGCCGTTTCACTGATATACACCTTGCTGTCGGGGGCGACAGCACAGGCCTAGTTATCTGAATGTTTTGAAAGAATTTGTTTGTTTCTAAAGACACTTCTGCTTTTGGACTTTGGGATTGTTTTTTAAACTGCCATTGTTTTCTTCCCTTTTTTATCTAGAAAATTGACACTTTAAAAGATACTACTTGTGTAAGTGCAATATTTCAGCACACTGTTATTCCACTCTTTTATCTTGAAGTTGTTTTGTCATTTCTAAAATGTATTTCTATCTTCCTCTTTCAGAGTATGGTAGAATCCATCAAGCATTGTATTGTACTGCTGCAAATTGCCAAGGTAAGAACTGGATTGGGTGATGCATTCCCCTCTCTGTCTCATTTCATTACATAACTCTTGTACTTGTGGGACTAGGCGCAGTGTTTTGGGGGTAGTTCTGCCTATTGCTGCTGTCTGGGTTGGTGGTGGTTGGTGAGGGTGTAGTCCTGAACTCATTTCATCACATGATACATTCCAAGGAAGTGGAACAATCATTTGTCCTTCATGCGGTTGCTAAGGTGTGACTTTCAGTAACATTTGAATTAAACCAGAGGATTTAGTTAACCCCACAAGTAAAATATTTATGGAAAACTAACATGATAATGTAGGTTTTTCATTTATTGTTAAAAGTTACACTGTGATGTGATGACAGGATTACTGCATGCTTAAGAATTGATAACTCTTTATAACTTTAATGAGAGCGTGCAATCACCTTCTTGTAGATTATTATATTTGCTGTGCACCAGTCGCTTTTTTTTTTTTTTTTTAACCTTGACCAAAATGAATACACACATAGTCTAACATTGTCTTCTTAAAATTTCAAGGACCAAAGTAACGAACAGCAACACGCAAACGGACTTATAGTAAGTTTGATAAACCTCTGTCCATGACGAAAATGTAATCAAACAAACTGCTAACTTTCTTTTCCTGCTTAATTCTCTATACATTGTAAAGAGTAGATACATCAGAGCTCTTCTTTAGTGCATGCTTTCTAATATGGAAATAAGATGTGTTCAAGCTCTCTCCTCAAGTCTGTCACCACTATTCTGTTGATCAATTCTCTCAATCTTTACAAATCAGCTGGGGTCATACACAATCTATGTTAATGTACATTTCCTTATTCATGGTTGTGGGTTTGCATGCTGGTTGTATGTTGCATTGTCTTACAGCCTAAAATTCTAACTACCGTAATGTTTTGTGTTCACACGGCCGGACTACTTGTAAAACACTAGTTATAGGTAAAGGGCCAGGCATTGCAGACAGACATTTAGAGGAGGAAAATAACATACAAATTGGAGCCATGCATTTGTCACAGGTCTGTTAATGTTGATCAACACAATAGCCATAGAGTAATGCTTGTATTAGATATTATTTTACAGTAGCATGCTCTTAGTATAACATTCTACATAAACATAACATAAAAAAGAAATAAAGTTAGGCTTTATATTAGGGATGAGCAATATGGTAGAAATATAATATCACTTTCATCACGATTTTGAATTGAGTTTGTATTTTTTGTTTTGCACAGTAAACCTTTTTAACTACAAATTCAGTGTACATCCAAACCATCCAGTGTTCACCATAATACTAATATAATAGTTATATAATAATATAACAATTAATACAGTAAAGATTACAGGAAAGATTATGTGTATCACAAATTCGATTTTTATCGCCATATCGCCCTCCCCTACTACACCCCCAAACACTTCCTAACAAAGCGGATTTTTTTTGGGGGGGGGCATTAGAAATAACTTTCGAGCCTAGCCTCCGACAGCTCACAGAAGGGTAGTGGTTGTGTCATTGATGTAATCTTGGTGTATAAATATAATAGCATAAACTCATACAGCATAAGCTCTGTGTACATTTAACTGCGCATGGTTTTATAAGCTTTAATGGTGCTTAAAATATCTTGCCAGCTTAGAAAGGCCTTAATATCTGTGCTGTTTTCTGTATGCATACAATGTGTGTAAACCCTTGCCTTTGATTGACCTTGTCAGGCGCGTTGATGCAGAGGGAATTGCTGTAACAAAGTTCAGCAATCATTTACACCATAAATATATTTTGTACACACCAAAATAATTTATGTGCTGTGTGACTGGTTTGCTTTGCCACTGTGGCTACCTGCTGCATGTAAAAGATTATCCTTTTGTAAAATTGTACTGAGGCTGTTTCTTTCTGCTAAGGCCACTGGGTGGTCCTTCCACGTTTGACCAATTTTCTCAAAAAGGCAATTTGATAAAAGCACATGGACACATCTTGCATCAGAAAGAAAGACTTAACAGAAAGGAACAAGCAAAAATAATTGTGATAGCTGTAATAGATTATAAAGGTCTTCTCAGAACACCTACAGACACTGAACAGTGGGTAAAGCGACATTGAGTAGGTATAACGGTAAGGACTGTTTTATAAAGAGAAAGGTTGTGCACCGTTCAGTTAGAGCTTCTTATGAAGGTTTTTAGTGCCGGTAAACCAGAGCACAGAGCAGCAGTAGGTGATCTGAAATGAGCGACCATGTGTGAGGATGTGAGACTTGTGGACATTTAGCAGCCTGACCAGGCTATAGCTGGTGCTGTAAGAGGAAGGTGCTGCTGAAGACGACACTCACTAAACTCAACACAGTCACTGAAAGAACCAAGTGGAACTGTGACATGGTTGTTGGTTTCGCAGTACGTCCTTGTTCTCGTTGACCTTTTACCCTCTGTCTCAACACAGAACAGTGATTTCAACACATTCTTCATGCAGTTTGAGTAATATGAGAATGCATCATATTGACGTCTAATTTTCAGATGCAACTGAAAGCTCTGGGGGGCATGTTGTTGACTAAGGGTTGATAGATTTTCCTTTACTTTGTATTGTTGGCCGTGTTCCCGTCAGATGGATCATTGGTGCGACTGACCTCATTATAGAAAGATTACAGGCCACTGCGCATGTGTCTGAATGCATATGCACAAGCTCACAATAAAGTTGATAAGAGCTGCAGATTAGCTATTCCTCACAGGTGCCCACCACAGGAAAAATCAAAAACCAAAGAACTATCGGTTTAAAATTTAGTCTGCTCTATAGTAGAGTCAATCAAGTCAAATTTTAAGATGGCTCTTGATTCAGTGGGTGTGAAGATTTAAGCAGTGTTGCTTGTGTCATATTGATTAACCTAATGATACAGATCTATTAAACCTTTTCCTGGAAATAGTGACAGAAAATCGATCTGTCTTGACTGAGTGGTGCATATTTGAGTTCAGTGTTCTTGTTGTAAGTTGATCTATAATCAAAACTGCATGGTTCTGTAAGTCAGTGTGAATCTAGATGTAATGATGTACATTCAGGTTGGTGTTAATATCAATGTTTTTGTTTTCTTCTAGAGCACCATTAACCCCGTGGATGGGATCTATCAGCCGCTTCTGGACCCTCCTGTAGTCAACACCACAATGCCCACACAGGCCACATTACCCACAGGTATGACTTTAATGCATTCACTGTTTACTGTTTGTAGTTCAGAGCACGCTTACAGTTCACTGTATTGTTTGAGGCAACAACAGCCTCCTCTGATCTTTATTTGCTATATGTTATTGTTGTTGTTTTTTTAAGAAATAACTGTCCAGATGGTGAATAGATTATTTAAAACATAAAATAAACACTGTAAACAGCTCTTTGGAGTTACTTAGAGGATGAATCATCAAAAGGATAACACATTAAGTCTGTGCTGGATTGAAAACTGAGTGTAACAGTTTTCTTTGCCTCAGCATTTGAGTCTGCCCTGCTTTTAAGAGTCTCAGTCACATTTTGCAGCTTCAGTGCTTACTTCCACAGTTTTTTTCTTTTGCTGCAGATGCTTCTCAGGTGTGTAAATCAGACCAACGACCCTCGACGTTACCTGTTGGACCTGTTGTCACGGTGATGGGCAGTTTGCAGACACCTACTCCTAACAGCACAGGTGAAAGCCCGACATCTCTGGACTCTTTAAATTGAAATACACTTTTTTGCCCTTACACATATAGTTTAGAAACCTTAAAAATTAATGTAAGGCAATGTATTTCAAACTTTACTTAATTATAGTTCCTTAAAGTATAGCTACTTACTTAACTATGTCTTTTGTAATTAGCCTATTTATTATTTACTTCCTTTTAAAAGCAGAAATGTACAGCCAAGTGTAGGAAGCACGATGCTGTTCCTGCCCACATTGCAATATGTTATAACACAAAGTAAATTAAGAGGGGAGTGTAAAAGCCAGTGAAAGCTGAGGGTCTAAGGGCCTCGCCTGTTCATCTTCTGTGCTGAGACAGCAGGATTAAAATGCTGTGCTATGCACACAGGCATGCAGCACCCTCAAGAGTACTGTCAATATGTTCTGCAGAGAAAGCCTTCATTGTGACAGCTTAATGGTTCTGTACATTGTCTGACTTAAAGAGTGCACTTAAACAATGTAATATTTATGCTCATTAACACAAGGTGAACAATGTGTAAAAAAACATGTTTTGTGAATGCACTGTCACATTTTTTGGTTTGTTTGTTGACATTTTTGTTTGTTTAGGGAGTGGCCCATCGGTCCCAAGCAGTGGCATCACGTCTCCAGCTCACATCCCTCTACCCTCTCACTCTGTGCCAGACTTCTCCTATTCTTCCAGTGAGGATGAGTTTTATGATGCTGATGAGTTCTATCAGAGCAGCACCTCTCCAAAACACTGCATAGAGTAAGTGAAGAATCACTTCTCCAGACAGCACTGCAGAGAGAAGATTTTATTCTGTACTAGTGTTACTGGAAAAATACTTTCATTTTGCACAAAAGCTGACTTCTCTGTTCTTCTGAATCTGCCCTTTACTTGCTGCTATCCTCAGTCCCTCAGGGCCTCCTGCTGCCTTGACTAATGAAGGCTCAACATTAAAGCGACCCAACACCACAGAGTCCCTCAACTCATCAATGTCCAATGGCACCACAGATGCAGGTTAATGAACACTTACACAATCCACTGATCTGGTCCACTACTGTTGGCCTTAATGCCAACACTCGTGTGTAGCTTTTTTAAATGGCTTTTTTTTGTCTTAGACCCGTTTGATAGCCATGATGATCGTGATGATGATGGGGAGGGTGAGTCTGTGGAGGAGCACAAGAGCGTCATTATGCACCTGCTCTCTCAGGTCCGACTGGGCATGGACCTCACAAAGGTAATTTATGGTGTAAAAATGTTGATGCCACAAAATTCAGCTTTGTGCCAGTTTTATGTCTGCACAGAAACAGCTGTGTTATGCAATGGGTTTTTTTTTTTAGGTGGTCCTTCCTACCTTCATCTTAGAAAGAAGATCTTTATTAGAAATGTATGCTGACTTTTTTGCACATCCTGACCTGTTTGTAAGGTATAATTTTTAGTACTTTTATTTTACAAATTAACACCAATACACCAATCACAATCATGTCATACTTGTGACTTCTTTTAGTATTGCTGAACAGCTTGAACCCAAAGAGCGCATGGTTTATGTAGTGAAATGGTACCTGTCAGCATTTCACGCAGGAAGGAAAGGCTCAGTGGCCAAAAAACCTTACAATCCAATCTTAGGAGAGGTTTTCTATTGCCACTGGGATCTGCCGAGTGAGACAGACGAACCCCCCACAAACACGGTAAGGAAACTGTCTTAAGCTTTTTCAGATTTTAGATTTGTTATGTTCATGATCATGCAAAATACTACATTCATTCCCTTCAGTTGATTTATTTCTTATCTGTTCAGGAGACTGTATCAGATGGCCCTGTACCGTGGGCTTCTTCCAACAGTGTGTGTTTTGTGGCGGAGCAGGTCTCTCACCATCCACCTAGTGAGTGTGCAGAATCAAAGTTTTTAAATTGTGTGCGATTGTATGTTACTATACTAACACTTTCATCTGTTTTTGTAGTTTCTGCTTTCTATGCAGAGTGTTTAAATAGAAAGATCCAATTCAATGCCCACATTTGGACCAAATCTAAATTCCTTGGCATGTCCATTGGTGTTCACAATATTGGTCAAGGTATGCTAAAACAAAGTACTTGTTCTTTCCCCATCAAGGTGATTCGGATAATGTACTAATTAATTGTTATTTTTCCCATAGGGTGTGTGTCATGTTTGGAGCATGATGAACATTACATTCTTACCTTTCCTAATGGATATGGCAGGTACGCAAGTGATTTTTATATACAGTGTACATTCTTAATTACTTTTAGACTGACCTAAATGTTTCTGTCCAGGTCAATCCTGACTGTGCCTTGGGTGGAGCTGGGCGGAGAGTGCAACATCTCATGCTCAAAGTCGGGCTACAGTGCCAACATTGTGTTTCACACCAAGCCTTTCTATGGAGGCAAGAAGCACAGGATCACTGCTGAGATCTTGTAAGAGCAGAGACTAACATCACTGCAAAAATGTCTGTTTTTGTAGAATGAACTAATATTCTGTTGCGTCTTCCTGCAGTGCACCAAATGATAAGAAGTCCTTCTGTTCCATTGAAGGAGAGTGGAATGGTGTCATGTATGCCAAGTGGGCTACAGGAGTAAGTTTTTGTGTGAGGCTATAATCGTATACCTAATGTATACTGGGAATTCATTCAAGGGAGTGTTTTTATTATAGCTCTTATAATATGCATGTAAATATTATATTTTGGTTTCAAGGAGAACACAGTCTTCATTGACACAAAGAGGATGGGTATCATTAAGAAGAAAGTCAGAAAGCTTGAAGATCAACTTGAGTTTGAGTCCAGAAAGTGAGTAATGTTTTCCTGGTATTAAGTTATTGGTCAAACCCAGAAGGTTTGGTTATGATATTTATTCTCATTTTCATCTATTAGATTGTGGAGGGATGTGACTCGAAACCTGAAGCTGAAAGACATTGACGCTGCAACAGACGCTAAACACGGGCTTGAGGAGAAACAGAGAGCAGAGGCCAGAGAACGAAAAGAGAATGAACAACAATGGGAGACCAGGGTAAGATTAGTTTTTGAAGTGCCAGGAATAAAAAAAAACTGTGTGTAATCATTGTAATTTTTTGTGTAATTTTTTTTTTCAATGCAAACATTTCAGATTAGTGCCTTCCTTCCACTTGCAGATCATGATTTTATCTGTTTCTATAGCTATTCCATGAGGACGGAGAGTGTTGGGTCTACGATGAGCCTCTACTAAGGAGAATAGCCTCCAAGCGGGACTGAAAAGACACTCAACAGCTCTCCTTTACATATGCATATGCACATACAGCAGAGTCTTCATAAGAACTCTGACAGAAACAATGTTTTCTAAGCCTTGGAAAAACTGATGATGAAAAAATGTATACCGTTTTGCATTTGTAAAACACTATGGAAGTGAATGACATGGATGTAACCCTAAAATTAGTAAACACCTCCTTATTTGGGAAATCTCGATCCACCACCAGAGAGACCTGTCACCAACATGACCGTCACAGCAGAGATGGACGCTAGTTTCTCAGCCGTCTTCACAACCCAACATCAGCTCCTCGGGACAAACCTGCACTCATCTGGTTTCCCTACACAGCTTTTGGATTGATGATATTCAGATCAAATAAACCGTAACAAATAAATCCGTGATCTACATCTCAGGGATTCTGGTGACTGGAGAGAAAGCTGCTGGCTCCACCAAACGTTTGATGGCCTTAAAACATTGGAACAGAGTAATCCTAATGGGCCGGGAGAATGTCTCTGCTTGCCTGCTACCTGTTAAACTGTTGTTTATATATAGATAAACATACATATGGTGGATATATAAAAATATTCATTTTACTCTCAGCGCTTTTTGTTTATTTTTGGAACTAGTGTAACATAAATGAGGACGTGAACCTGAAGGCTTTACATCTTTATGAATCATTCCATTTGGTTTTTCATGTTTTCATTTCGATGAATCTTTGCCTTTAACACATATTTCAGTTTTATATTTTAAGTAAATCCAAGTTGGTCACTGGCGTCAGAGCATGCTGGTATGAAGACATGGGACAGATGCAATATAAATACCATTTGTGTCAAACGGCAAAGTGCAGTGTCCACTACACAAAAATCACACAACCATTTATAACAGATACATATGGTTTGCACGTCCTGGACATGAGTCAGTGTGAGGTAATTAAAGCCCCCTACTGTTCAGACTACCATGTTTTAATTACCTCACACTGACTCATGTCTCAGTGTGAGGTAATTAAAGCCCCCTACTGTTCAGACTACCATGTTTTTAGTGGTGTTGGAGGGAACAAAGTAGTCTTCTGAAGCTGTTTTCAAGTGCTGTTAGACTTCAGACCACATTCTACCATAATTTTATTATTACATTAATTCGTAATCATTGGTCCTACATTGCTCGACATGCTCGCATCCGGGGCACTATTGACCCCGAAGTACACTGTTGAACCATTATTCATTCTTTTATACAACATCTTTCAATAAAAATGCAATTATATGTGGATGAGTTACAAAAATAAAAAATAATTTTCAACAAAAAATGTATCTTGTGTATCAGCCTGCCACCATTTGCTTCTATTTCTTTCAATCCAAGAAATTACAAAAAGCTATTATATTATATATGATATTATCATATTGGGGCACCTTGGGGTTTGATGCTACATGTAATGTGAAAGTAGTAAATGTTTAAGCCAGAACCAATATATATATTTTTAGTGATCATAAACAGTGTGTCAGTGTTCTATTTTCAAAAGTGTGTATATATATATATATATAGTTTCTATTCACGTCTTTGGTAGCTTGTAACATGTTAACTCATCAACATAAAACAGAGGACTACAATAAATTGAATCATAGCAACACTTAGTATCTACTTGTGGGAAATAATCATGGGTGTATTATTCATATTAAGTGTGACCGGTGGACTTGTATGTGGTGGTTAGACAACCCACGAGACACCAAGAATGCGTTACGAGTTTGGATCGGAAAAATGTTCACATTAGCAGGTAGCATGTGCTACAGACATCCAGCCCAATATTTACAGAATGATCACCTTCAAGTGTAATAACGGAGTAATAACGACTCAATTAATATTATATCTATGGTATTACTACATTGAATTGAACAGATGGGGGCGCTGCCTACAGATTTCCCACAAGCCAATGCGCTGCTGCAGTATAAAAAAGCCGTGCGCCCTTTCCCCTTCCTCAGTTCCCGTCTCTCTAGAGGTAAGATACTTGTACCGGCTTTCGCTACTTTTTAATGTTTCTTAAATTCCAGGCTTATGCTTTGAACTTTGGTTATTATTCGTTCATTAGTTTTTTGGGGACGAATGTTGATCTGTTTACTGTAGCTTAGCGTGAAGTATTGCGCATATCAGGCCCCGGACCACGTGTTGCTAGTTAGCTCTGGTACTTGGTGCTAGCGAGCCCCTAACATTACGTGTATTTTGCATTTTATGTGAAAGCTAAACTTACAGCTACACCCTCAACTATTAACTATAAAACTGGCATCAGCACTACCTCGTGTTTGTGATGAAAATAATGTTGGTAGGGACATCTGAGTCAATGTGCTGAGAACCCAACATCCTGACACGCGAGGTGCCTGTGCAGGGTAATCTTGATTTTACAGTTTGAGCATTGGATTGACGTTCGTTTTTTTTGTTTTGTAGGATGTCCAAAAGTCAGTGGCGTGGTCCTCTTTGGAAATGGACAGTAGGTGAGTGTTTGAGCAATGGAGGATTTTTGATATTTTTTTTTTTTTTTAAACATAAGTCAATGATGCACATTTTATAAGAGTAGTGGACTGAAGAGATTTCAGACAAGCCTTTTCACTGAGACTTTCCATTCAACTTTATATTGACCACTGTGATCTTTTGTTGAGCTGCACTAAACCAGAGTTTTTTTTTTTTTTATTCACAGGTTCAAGACGTAAGAAGTGGAAAAGTATATTTCAGGTATATATATATATATATTTTTTTTTCCCCCATGTACATATTTAAGTGAGACTGTCGCTTTGAATGTGCCATTTTTAATTGGTGAATTGAGACCTGTCGCATCCAAAGTGACAGTAATCATTTGGGTGCAGCTGTGATGACTCCTATTTGCTACTCTTGACAAGATGGATGACGATATTCACTACCACATGTTTTGTTAACTGAGCTGCTTGTTCGACGTTTAGTTAAATACAATTTTCTTGGACATGGCTTATGTTTGCTTCTTCTACAGATCGCTGATGTTGGGTGACTTTCCTTGCATCGACCATGTCTACTACATCCATATTGGTAAGTGGGCTGCCTGACTAAAAAAACTTTAAGTAGGCTGACCGTGATGAATTGATAATCATTGGGAATCTCTCGGAAAAATGGTGACGAGGATTTTTTTTATTCTGATGCAGCGTTCAGGAACTGAGCTTTATTTCAATTGATGAAGAGGTGTCTAATCATCTTGTTCTTACAGGTGTAATGAATTGCAGCTGCTGATCAGGTGAGCTGAACCATCATGTTGCCTCTTGTACTAGACTCTTGATACAGTGATGAGTGCATAGTTCAGCAGATAACCTGACGAGGAAATCTTTCGCTCCTAGCTGATGTATTGATTCTTGATTAGGCTCTGCACTAAAGCCTTAAGTTGTGTATTAAAAAAAAATATTCCCTTGTGGCCCACAGGCTCAAGATTCTGGCAGCGTTTAACCCAGCTTGAGCTTCTGACCGCTCTTGAGGTTGGTAACATACCATAGTTTTGTTTGGTTTTCATTGATACAGTGAGTGCATAGTTCAGCTGATAAACATGACGAAGAAACAGAGTCTGTCGCTCCTAGCTGATGTATCGTCTTTAGTGGCTGTAGTTGATGTGCGCCGTTACAATTTTTAAGTCTCTGCTTATTTTTCAGGACTACTTTCTGATTTTAAGTCAGGCCCAAGAGGTTGGTACAAATTTTGATCTTTTCTGTAAGTTTGAACTTGATGTAATGATGAGTGCATAGTTCAGCAGATTTACTGTGAAGAACATTTCTTTCGCTCCTATCTGAAGCATCAGTAGTTATTGTTGTAAACTAAGAACTCATGGCCCAAGTGTACTTAAGCATTTCTCCTCTGCACAGGCTCTCAACTGTTGTCGGCTGACTCTTAACATCGTCTTGACCCAAAGTTGGTAAGTATCTTAAGGTCTACCTTTAGACCCAAATGAACCTCTGGGATGCCATGTTGTCTGACCATGTGATGACAAATGAAGACTGACTCAAAACCATGGAGTCTTAAAATTAGCTCTAGCTGATCTGGTCAATAATGGTGCCAGTCTAGTTTCAAAAGTGCATGTAAAAAATGTAACAAACTTGTCTTTTCAGACTGGGAGTCTGGAGTGGATTGCTTCAGCTGCACAATGTGGTAAGTATCCTGCAGGGGTCTGCCGCTATAATCTGGGATGTGATGATTGTGAATCAGGTCGCTGATCTATTTGAGGATATTACTTATATTCTGATCTACCATCTGTAAAAGTGGTTGCTGCTGAAGTGTTAAACATTGTTAACCGCGTTGGCTTTTCTTTGCAGAGGCAGACTGCTATTGGCTATGGTGAGTGTCATACTTGGGGCCTTGAGCATTTATGGGTTCGGTGATGTTCTACAAATGTCTGACCTGAACTCTAGTGTGGACAATCTACTCACTGAGTAACCCAGAAACTGTCATTTTAAAAGTTTATCTGACATGATCCACTCTGTAACACAATTTAAATCTTGTTTCCAGGAAGAGTTGCTGCAAAGACTTGACTTGGTAAGTGGGGCTGTCTTACAGATTGTTTACTATACCCTTTGGGCCTGTGATGCTAAGATTCTGCCAAATGAGACTTCTTGATTATACCCTTTACCGTTCCATTTTGTCTGAGGTCATGTGACTCGTATTAAAAAAAGTCAAAAGCCCTGTCAGTTTTAACCTTGTATTTTTCCTCTTCCTACCCAGATCCTTTGGCCCGGTATCAACGGCTTTCATCATCAAGACCGTCATGGCATTTACTTGCAAAACTTGATGCCGGCTGTTTGGTTTTCTCACAATACAGAATAAAACTGTTACTACAAACTCCTGTCTTTACTGTCTGCTTCAATTTGCAAATTTACTAAATAGAAAACTGGCCAGTGCTAAGATGTATAACGCAAACACTTCTAAAACTCTTGTGACGAGTCTTAGTTGCCTCTTTAATTTATAAACTGAGCTATACTATAAGCTTAAGAACATTGCTTGGTAAGAATCCACCGGAAGTGACGCTGTCCATGCTCACTCATTTTAGCAACGTTAGCTTTTAAACCATGTAAGGACCGTTTCTAGAGCATCTGCAATTGTATCCACTTTCCTTATATTATGTATGGTAATTGGGAATTATCAAGCTTGCCTCCGCACACTGGTTGTAATCAAGCGTTTCTCAATAGTCTCTAAAGCGGCCAGCTAGGGCTGAATAAATGAGACCGAAATAACGACTTCAGTAGCGCTCGTGCTGTCTCAGTCCACCTGCTCAGATGTTTTATCTGTGTCTGCTGCATTTGATCTGTGTTGGGACTGCAGAAGCTGACTTTTTCCATTTTGATAGCATTTCTAACGTTTCCTCGTACTATTTTAATTATTTTTATTGCAACATATGGGAGGGGGAGTGTCAGCCAAACCAAGATGATGCTACACAACAAGGTAAGGGGCTCGCAAAATGGTTAGCCTTGTTGAGTGAACTAGACTGCATGTTTTTGTTTATCACGCACACAAATCGCGTAATTCCGATAACATTAAAGAGCTTATTTTACCAAGCTGTGAGTTGTATCATAAAGGGGTTTTAACTTGTAGCATATTGGTTTCTTTGCTAGCAGTGCCTACCCGGGACCTGTGGGCTAGTTTGTCACAGGACTATATCAGCCTGCTGCATCAATGGTACTGTGGCCTGGGACAGTGCTGTGATACTGGAGACTGCAGGATAACCAACAACATCACAGGTATATCTGCAATTAATTGGTGGGCAGTAAAATATGAAATTTTAACAGACCTGTATTTATACACCATAGCTTAAATGCGGTTGGCAACTTCTGGATGTGTCCTTAAGCATTATAAATATAGTATAAATACCAAAACTAGCATTTAAATTAACACATTAATGTAAAGATGATTGAAACACCAAGTATTACAGTCAGTTAAAATATTGGTCCCCTTTAAAAAAGTTTGAGAAACACTGGGCTAAAGTGTCTTTTTCTGGGTGCATAGGTCTGTCACTGGACCTTCAAACAAAGCTCCATGGGCAGCACCTGGCTCAGTCAGTGGTCCTAAAAGCCATCCAAGGTTTTATCAACAACCCAGAGTCCAACAAGCCCCTCACTCTCTCCTTCCATGGCTGGTCTGGAACAGGGAAGAACTTTGTTGCTCGAATGATTGCGGACCGCCTGTATCGGGATGGGGTAAAGAGCGAGTGTGTTCGCTTGTTCATCGCCCCGTTCCACTTCCCACATGCCAGATTGGTGGACACCTACAAGGTAAGATGCAGCTGGTGCAGAATAAAACCACCATGAGCCAGCATCATGCTGTTGTGTCCAGCTTACTTATATATTTAATTTTGTTTTAATGTACTTTGTATGTCTTATCTTTGTTGAAACTGTTACTTCAGTTAAACTTTGAGTACGACTGGGTTCATCCAATCCCACATTTATTTTAATTGATACATTTCTCAATTCAGGCAAAAGGTCTTCTAGCGTTGTCACTTTTAAACAAATATTTGTCAACAGATTTCATCAGATGTTGACTCATTTTTATCACACAAATCAATCTAGACATCACAGGATATACTGCGAGATAACCTTCAAAATGGTTGCTGGCTGAACATAAGGAAAAAAATGAAATGAAAACACATTTGTGTTTTTACAGGGACAACTTCGAGAGGCGATCAGAGACATGGTCCTGCGCTGCCCTCAGACTTTGTTTATCTTTGATGAAGCTGAGAAACTCCATCCTGGGCTCATAGATGCCATTAAACCCTTTATGGATCACTATGACAATGTGGATGGTGTCAGCTACCGCAGAGCTCTCTTCCTCTTCCTCAGGTTGGTCTTTTGAAACTGCTTCTCAGTTAATTTCTAATGTGTGTTCTGTATATTGTCCTTTCTGTCTCTGTTAGCCATGACTAATACTATGGGTTATAATATGGTCAGAGGTTGCAGGGGGCTAGAGCAGTACATCCCTGACAATGGCCAGTTTATTGTATGGCCATCTCTTTAATTGAGAGACAACCATTCAACATCTATACTGTAGTAGGCTTTACATAGGGTCTGTCAGTTCCATACAGTTTGTATGTCATTCATTTTTCAATAGATAGCATTTTAAATTGAAATAAAAAGACCACATTTAATGGTCTATTTACATGACAGCAACATAGGTGGAGCGGCAATCAATGATGTGGCACTTGACTTCTGGCACTCGGGACAAAACCGAGAGGACATTGGAATGGAAGACCTGGAGCATCGGTTACGAGCTGAAACAATGGAGTCTCAAGGTAAACCACGTGTCAAAGCAAAATCCCATGTATTTACCTAATTTTATTGTATGCAACTTTTTTCAGCATTTAAAGCTAAATAATTTCTGTGTGTTTTTTCCTAGGTGGTTTTGCTCAGAGCGAGCTCATGTCTGGACATTTGATTGATTTCTTTGTGCCCTTTTTGCCGTTGGAATATCGCCATATAAAGCTCTGTGCTCGGGATGCTTATGCAGCTCGGGGTCTTGAAGCAGATGAAGCTACACTTGATGAGGTGGCTAAAGCTATGTTATATGTACCAAAAGAGGAAAGACTTTTTTCTGCACAGGGTTGCAAGTCTATACCCCAACGTATCAACTTTTTTCTACCATGAAACAAAACTATAGAATGCTTTATTGGTCCGATACCATACGAGCTACAGAGGAAACGTCCTCTAGAATTGCTCTACATCCAATACTCCAAGGACACAACAGCTCCAGGTCCTTCTGAGAATGTTAGTGAAGTTAATGTCGAAAGCAACATGACCCGAATTGCAAAGATTCCATAGGGTCCATATCAGACGGGCATTATGTTTAGGCTGGCCATTTAAAGCTTGGTGTAAAAAATTGGAGCATTGCTCAGTGTTGTGGGGATCAGTGGATGTTAGACGTTTGTGTCACATTGCTTGTTGTGTATATAATATTAACATTTTATTAGAAATACATTGGCCTAATCCTCATATCCTCTTATATTGATAAACTACACAACTGTTAACCCTATCCAAAAAGCTGTTCCATACATGTTTGTTGCATGTCTGTGTTTCTGAAATTGTTTTACATACAGTAATCTAATTTCAGGATAATTTATATAGTATATGTAAATAGTGTCTTTATTCTCAGACACCAGGACACATACAAATACTATTGTTTGTAAATATACATCCGTAGCATTTAACTGGCTTTGTGTTTGCTTTCACTAATTTGATTCATTTTTATTGTTTTGTGGTGACAATATTTAATATATTTCATCTAAACGGTGGCTTTTAATACAGTAATAATTTAAATACACCCATTGTTATTTATTTATTTTTTATGCTTACCACAATTTGTCATGACAGACATAGAAAGAGAGGCCAAAAGTTGTCGAAGGTAAATAAAAAAGTAAATTGTGCATGAGTCTCTGGCAATGTGTGTGTGAAGCTTACTTTGTTTATACCGCATCATACCCCACTGTGCTACAGCTTCAGAAGACTGCAGGTGGCATAATGAAGACTGATAAATAAGGCTCAAATGGACTAGTGCCAGTGAATTGTTCGATTAAGCTTAATACAGACTGGTTTTAGAAATATTGTTATAGTTATATTAATTCTTACCTACAATACATATAGTGTCATCAATACAAATAAATATGTCATATAAAAAAGATTGACAGAACATGAACATTGCTAGTTGGGAGGGCCGGGTATCCAAACATTCACTGCTTTCAATGGGCATTTTACAATCCACACAAACACACTATGGGTGTGGGTGTTTCCTTCGCCTACGCGTGGTCTGCTATGATTCGTCTATGTAGCTGTCTGTCACATACTCCAGCATGTCATTGGCTAAAATATGTTACACTTCCTTATTACGCTTCAGAGCCGTCAGCCAATCAGAGTCAGACATCTGTGCCGAGCCGACAGGAGAGCAGCGGCAGCGTCTCAGCATTTTCCACTGTAACATTACTGTAACAGAGAGGTATACCCGGATAGCATCTTTTATTGGTTCTGGCTTTATACAGAACACGTAATTTAGCTAAAGATAGTATTTTTTCTATTACTAGGGTACTCCAGTTCTCCCCAATGTCATCCTTGTCACTGCTTGTGCTGGTCGTGTCGGCCGCATCAGTTCTGGCTGAGTCCGCTGTGTATTTCAGGGAGCAATTTGAAGATGGGGGTAAGTCCTTTGCTCTAAAACAATCATAGGGCGACATATGTTATTATCCTATTGCATTTGTATCTTAAATGTCCAATGCATTTGTTATAACTGTGCGAATATCACGAGAGTCTATGTATTGGTTGTGGTGCAGCATAAAACGATTCATTCTGTTGGATAAATTGCAATAAAACTTTAAATGTTACAATTTCACTGTTCACTTTTATTGTGTTTTGCATGGACCATTCAGTCTTTTCATCTTCCTATATTTTCAAGCTCTCATCATCATCATCATACCATGTCTGCCTCCCCATCCCCCTCTGCACTTTATTCTCCTGTCCATTCATTTAACCCCCACTAAGATAGCCAGCTATTTACAACCAAACACATATGTCTGAAGCTGCTCTGTAGTGCATGTAGTAGCAGCATCAGTGTAACAGTGATTGGTGTTAACTTTATCTCTGTGTAGATGCCTGGAAGAGCCGCTGGGTGGAATCCAAACACAAGTCTGACTTTGGGAGGTTTGTACTGACTGCAGGGAAATTTTATGGTGATGCAGAGAAAGACAAAGGTGAGTGATCTTTTGTGTACTATAAATAGTGAATTAATGTGAAAATGAATTGTTGTCTGTCTATGTATGTCTCTGTGTCAGACCTGAGATTAACTGGCCACTGTTCATGCTGTTCCCTGCCTAAGACCCATAGTTTCTGCCATATGCTCCAGTCACCGTCAATCCCAAAGAGATATTAGCTTGAAAAGATGAATTAATGTTTCAAGTTTCTCTGGGTTGTTAGGTGAACAATACAGCAAAATATATTAAAGTAGGCTCTGTTTTTAGCATATGGATTTTAGTTTTGCAGTTTACACTATACATACTATAGTTGCGTGATATAATAGCCTTAAGTTATCAAACATAGTTAAGACACTTGTTGTAATAACCACATTTGTAACAAACGTACCTAAAATTTTTACATGCGTCTTTTTGTAGGTCTACAGACAAGTCAGGATGCCAGGTTTTATGCCATGTCGTCCCGTTTTGATGACTTCAACAACAAGGGCCAACCTCTTGTCATTCAGTTCACTGTGAAACATGAGCAGAGCATTGACTGTGGTGGAGGCTACATTAAACTGTTCCCTTCTGCCCTTAACCAGGAGGATATGCATGGAGACTCTACCTACAACATCATGTTTGGTAAGATGCAGCTGTTTTTTTATGGGGGGAAGCATGTTGAGTGTGTGTGTTGCCTTTAAAACATACTTTTGTCTTTCCATTTGTTTAGGTCCTGACATTTGTGGTCCTGGCACAAAGAAAGTGCATGTTATTTTCAACTACAAGGGCAAAAACCATCTCATAAACAAAGATGTCAGATGTAAGGTAAGGTAATTTTAGAGTGCTATATAGACCATAGCATGCACAAAAGTGTCATCATCTCAAGTGTATTTAATGCATCACATTAGATGTAAATTGTTGTGGTCAATACATTTTGTTTCTTTCTTCTAGGATGATGAATACACCCATCTTTATACACTCGTTGTGAACCCTGACAACACATATGAGGTTAAGATTGACAATAAGAAAATAGAGTCTGGCAGCCTTGAGGATGACTGGGACTTCCTGCCTTCTAAAAAGATCAAGGATCCTGAAGCCAAGAAGCCAGAGGACTGGGACGACCGGGAAAAGATCCCTGACCCTGATGATAAGAAACCTGAGGTTAGTCTACTCACACAAAAGAGGAACATACAGTGTGACTCATGCATATGTTTTGTTAAACCACAGTATATTCTCTTTGTCTAACTGTTGTTAACTCAGGATTGGGACAAGCCTGAGAATATTCCAGATCCTGATGCTAAAAAGCCTGACGACTGGGATGATGAGATGGATGGGGAGTGGGAGCCACCTATGGTCACCAACCCTGATTACAAAGTAAATAATTAACTTTTATTTTTATTTGTATTATTTTTTATATAGTATTAATAAATCTGCCAGTCACTTTGTGATTTATTGATTATTGTGTTTTAATGAACTCCTTTTGGTTCCCTTTACTGTCTAAAGGGTGAGTGGAAGCCCAGAGAGATTGACAACCCAGCATACAAGGGCAAATGGATTCACCCGGAGATTGACAACCCAGAGTACACCGCTGACCCTGAAATCTACAAATACGACAGCATTGGTGTGATCGGTCTCGACTTGTGGCAGGTACGGTCCAGTACTTTATTAGCTACACTTGTATATCTGATCATGTTCTTAAGATGTATACATTTATGTATGTTACTACTATGCAGTTATTTGTATATGCTTGACAGTATGGCTTTTTTGACACAAACAGATTTTCTTTTTTTTTCTTCTTTTTTTTGCAGGTTAAGTCTGGTACCATCTTTGACAACTTTTTGATTACCAATGATCCAAAACTGGCAGAAGAAGTGGGTACTGAGACTTGGGATAAAACTAGGGTAAGCCAAATAATATAATGTTGTAACAGTATTTTATATGTTTATACACAGCTCACTTATGCATATGTATGTTGTGGGGAAATGCACATTGACAAAATCAGTTGAAATGAAATTCTGTTACACTGTAGATAATTTATTGGATGTGCTTCTAAATTTAACAAAAGAAAACGGTTAAATTTAAGCTTAAACTAATTGAATAATTATTGAAAATCTGACAATTAAATGTGATGTGATTGATACATATTGTTTTTCACATTTGTCAATTGTAATTTTGTGATATTGTTGAGCCCAAATATCTAACTGTTGTTTGCTCTTAGGACGCAGAGAAGAAGATGAAGGAAAAGCAAGAAGAGGAAGAGCGAAAGACGCGTGAAGAGGAAGACAAGAAGAGGAGAGAGGAGGTGAAGGAGGCAGCGGACGAGGAGGAGGAGGAGGTGAAGGAGGAGGAGGAGGAAGAGGAAGAAGAGGAGGAAGAGGAGGAGGAAGAAGAGCGGGAGGATGAAGAGGATGAGGAGGATGAAGAGGGCACAGACTCACCGCTCAAGGACGAGTTATAAACTGTACTTCTGCCTGTGTCAAGGCGCCATACAGGTGGGACCCCCTGATCCGGGTGGGAAGGGCTTTTTTAATTTGTTTACAATGCCAGGGAATAGTTAAAAAGGGCCGTTGTTGTTTTCAATTCTCTGGATATTATTATTATTATTATTATTATTATTATTATTATTATGAAAATATAAATAATAAAGAATGAATGTGCGGGTTGGAAATAAGAAATTCACATTTTATACCCATCAGAATTTATTTTATTTCTATTAAGTTATGTTTGTTGTGGTGATATGAAGAACAGCTGGTAAAATGCACAAGAACATTACAATTTTTTGTACCTCATGAGTTATGTCTGTAATTAATTGTGTGTAACATGTAATTTGTCTCAAATCTAAATAGGTTTTTTACGTTTACGCTAATGGATCACTATTAAAAGATGTTGCTTTTCACTGGTTAAAACATAATCTGTAACTGTGGTATTATACAGGGGGTGTTTTTTATCTTCTTCTTTTGTACTGTATTGGTAGTTCACTTCAACCCTTATTCCCTTGTCTTGTGTGACTAATCTATATTTCAATTCCAATGCAAGTGCACTCCAGTAGCAGAAAAGCTTCCATCCATTTTACTTTTTCTTCAAAACACTGTTGCCACTAACTTAACATTAGTCTTTTTGTAAATTCACATTTTGTACTAATGGTAGTAACGAAAGTGATGATTTTTCAGGCTGCTGTGAATTAAAAAGATTCAATAAAAACAACCAGGAAAAAATGCTCCGTCTAGCGATTGTTTATTTTATCAATGGTTTTATTTTCTCCGGGTGTTTAGTGACTGGGATTATGACGAATGTGGATACACATGTCAAACGTATGAAAAAGGGGAAAATCTGATCACAATGTGAGAGTAATTTCATCCATTGTGCAATACGTTTGGTTATTGGCCGCACATTGTATTGATTGCGAGTGGCTGTTCCTGTAGCGCAAAGGTCCAGTGCCAGGTTTTTGAGCGGCCTCTGTGTGCAGCAGTAGCGCAGCTTGAAAGCAGTGGGAAACAGAAACACTATGGCTGCCACTCTGTCTCTTACTCAGGTAACACTGTCTTACTAACTAATCTAATCTCAACAAACGCCTTATGCCTGAAGGCAATTATGCATTATTATGAATTATGTTTGATGGGCTCGGGTAGAAAGTACGGGGCTTAGCTCGGCTCTCGATTAGCTTTTAACTCAAGTCCTGCTGTGACTGGGAAAAGTTTCTGTCTAATCTCTTTGGACTGCGTAAGGGCGTAGCTAGCTTGCTAGCCTGTTAGCTAACAGCTAGTTTGTGTGAGGCATTGGCGTGTTTTAGAGGCACTGTTTTATATTAAGGGCACACCTGGTCATTTAACACGACTTACTTTCTCCTGGTAGTATGTTTTAGTGTGCACTGGTCTCCCTTGTCTGCTGTTGGCTGCTCGTCCATGTTAGTGAGATGGTAATAGGAGATCCCATGTGTGATTATGTTTTGGCTCTGCTGTCATGTCAGGGCTGGATGATCTCTGCTAAAATGTATCTGTATTTATTAAGAATATATACCGTAAGATGAATATTTAGTAGTGCGGTGGAAGCGCCTGTGTTGCTTATACAGCGTGTTTGTCATGATTTAGAAGTCTTCATGTTTAGCGTTATTCTTCAAAATAAACAGAGTGACTGTGACCTTTAAATACAGTGCTGTTATGTGGCTGGCAGTTTTGCTGTTTAATAGATTTGTTTAATTTTTTTGTGGAACTTTACTGGTGCACTGGTAAAGAGGAAGTGGACATGCTACATATGGTGTACTTCAGTGTCGTTCCCTTCAGGGCTGTACATTTCATACTTCAGTCACAGACCTGTTACCTGAACTATTGTTGCTGTAACAACACAGGTGAGCTGTACACACACCAGCTTTGACATCATAAAACTCTCGAGAGCCATGGTCCATGAAGCCTTGTGAGGTATACATTTTTAATGCAGTGAGGTGGTTGAGAACATTGACCTAGACCTTAAATACTACTTGTGCCTCTAGTACTATTTCACTGAATGTAACTGGGGTCAGGTCAGGGTTTTTTGTAAATGCTCTGTTAATAAGACAAGCGTACAATGACCACTGTGTTTAGAACCACCAACAGTCCCAGGCACAATACTCCACAGTGCAGAGAAAGATAAGTGTTTGTGTGCGCAGTTATCTCACTATAAACTGACAGTTGACAGAGCTGACACTGACTACTTGACTAATCTTGGCCCCTAACTTTTTCTGATTAGTATAATTAAATGTTTAGGACTAAGCCAAGGTCTAACTGTATCCACCAAAGTAGTGGTTCTGTATGCTATCATCTTCACATGAAACCTGCTCATGACAGGATTATAACTGACTAAATGGGCACTCACAGTACAAACTCATTCACAGTACAAACTCATTCACAGTACAAACTCATTCACATCACAGTACAAACTCACTCACAGTACAAACTCACTCACAGTACAAACTCATTCACAGTACAAACTCATTCACAGTACAAACTCATTCACAGTACAAACTCATTCACAGTACAAACTCATTCACATCACAGTACAAACTCATTCACAGTACAAACTCATTCACAGTACAAACATTAATGTCCACTACTGTGTGTCATATATGCATATCTCAGCCACACAACTCAGGAAATGCTGACTTGTTTCCTGTTTAGCCAACAGAGTTTCTGTCTTTCTGAAAAGTAAATTGTTTTTGAACAATTTGAGAAAAGCATCTTGAGTCTTATCTTCACAGTTACAATAATCACTCAACATTACTGACTGTAGATTGTTATGTTTAATAATTTTGATCATCTTTTTTCAGCTCTCTAATGGAAACCCTATCTATGACAAATATTATCGACAGGTATGTTAAAATGGTTTTAAGTGCTGTTTTTGATGTTGAAAGTTTTAAATTCAATTTAATTCAATACCACTAAACTGCAGATCATTCTATAATGATTATATATATCTATCTATATAGATGTATCTATCTATATAGATATAGATAGATATATAGATAATATAGGTTATTGTAATTGAACAATACTGACTCTTTAATTTTAAACGACATTCACTAGCTCTAGTTTTTGTAAGTAGAAGAGATCAAATTTCAATCCTACGGGTTATGTCCAGTGAAGGAAGTGCCTCTATGAATTAATAATGTTAGCCTTTACCTAACATGTCAGGGGAGCTGGCTTTGTACCTCATCAAACAGATGTAACACTAAGCTAACTTATAACCTACAAAGTAGCTTTGGTTTATTATCAGTATTGATATGAGCCCTTTCAGATGTATCCTGCGACATATTCACTGAACTGACTCTGAAGTTCTTCCTGTTTTCTCTTATTGCCAACTTGTACCCTTTGTTTTGGTATATCACCACTAACATGTAGTGCTATAAGCTTAAATGTGTGTTGTTTGTGCACAGGTTGACCCAACAGGTAGTGGACGTGTGGCAGCAGCTGATGCCGCTGTCTTCCTGAAGAAGTCGGGCTTAGCTGATTTAATTCTTGGGAAGGTGAGGAAACTAATTTGAATCAGACATTTGTTCAATGTGTATTAATCCTATTTTGTGTCATTAGATCTGGGATTTGTCAGACTCAGAACGTAAGGGCTCTCTCAACAAACAGGTATCTTTATGCTACAAATTTTAACACCTCTTTAGGCAGGACTAATATATTATTTGTGTCACATTGTACATTTTGTCTTCTAGCAATTCTTTATAGCTCTGCGATTGGTGGCCTGTGCACAGAATGGCCTGGAGGTGGCACTCAAGAGCCTTAATGTGGCTGTTCCTCCCCCCAAATTTGTGAGTTTAATACTGTAACATTGAACTGGATGAAGGATGTAACTTCTATTTAACTTTTATTGTGTAAATCAACAATGGGTTGTGCAACGCATAAATACAACTATGTATACCTTCGTTTCTCAGAAATCTATTTAGCATTTGGCTTTTATTAAGAGTTATTATTTCACTTCTAAATATAACCTAAATATGTATGTTTAGCAGGACACAAGCAGCCCACTGTTACCGGTAGGAGTGCCTGGGGACTATGCCTGGGTAGTTAAGGTGAGTCCCTCTTGATACGCTTCTGTAGGAAGATATACACTGCCTGGCCAAAAAGAAAACTTGCTACCTGGATTTAACTAAGCAAATAAGAAATGACCTCCTGTAGTTGGTCAGGTCAAGGTTCAGCAATGTTGTGTGCCCAAATAATGAGGTCAGCACACTACCTGAAAATACTGAATGACCAGGTTATTCCATCAATGGATTTTTTTCTTTCCTGATGGTACAGGCATATTCTAAGATGCCAATGCCAGGATTCATCAGTCTATGAAAGAGTGGTTTAGGGAGCATGAGACAGAGACCAGACCTTAACCCAATTGAGAAACTTTCGGAGGTGCTGGAGAAGGCTTTATGCAGTGGTCCAACATCATCAATACAAGATCTTGGTGGAAAAATTGGACAGAAATAAATCTTGTGATATTGCAGAAGCTTATCCAAAACAATGCCACATGCGGCCTGACCTTTTATTTTTGGCCAAGCAGTGTACGTATAGACTCATTATGCTTTGCTGCTTTTACAGTATACTTTAGCTATATACACAGGTAAAATAATGATTCAGCCACTTTGAATTTGCACTGTTAATACCACATAATAATCACTATTGCCCACTTAGATTAAGTCTGCTGCAGTATATACTCATACTCTGTTGAGCCAAGGCAATGACATTTGATTCCTAGTACATTATTTTGATGACATTGTATTTTCTTTTTCTGACAGCCTGAAGAGAAGATGAAGTTTGACTCAATCTTTGACAGCCTTGGTCCGGCAGGAGGGATGCTAACAGGAGACAAAGTGAAGCCTGTTCTTCTAAACTCCAAACTGCCAGTAGACATCTTAGGCAGGGTATGGCTAAACACAAGGTTAAATTGATTTTGCAATAGAAGAAGTTCACACATTTAATATTATCTTATGTTTTAAAGGTATGGGAGCTCAGTGACATTGACAGAGATGGCATGTTGGACAGAGATGAATTTTCTGTGGTAAGAAAAAAAAGCTGATTTGTCTGTTATTTTTGTAGTATTCAGTTGATTAATTCAACTCACCATTTTTTTACATTCACTTGTGCCTACAGAGAGGGTGAACTATTGGTGACTTAATTTATTTGTAATTTATTAATGTTTTTTTGCCCTCTCCCAGGCAATGTATTTGGTGTACAGAGCATTAGAGGGAGAACCTGTCCCTGTGTCTCTCCCACCTCCCCTGGTACCACCCTCAAAGAGAAAAAAGCCCTCAGTGCCTCCTGTGATGCCCCTGCTACCATCACCTCCCTCGGTCAAAGAGAGTCGCTCCTCCCACTCTGGCTCTAAGACCATGCCCCACCCCCCTAAACCTGCCCCAGTGCCTGCCCCAGTTCCTGCCCCAGCTCCTGCCCCAGCTCCTGCTCCAGCTCCTGCCCCAACTCCAGCAGCTGCCCCTGTGAGTACACTACACCATTGTGATTGTTCTGATGGATAGCTGCTAACAAGTACACAGTAAAATGATCTCAAACTGGGTAGTACAGAGTGTGTTTAAAAAACACAGGGCAAGAGGAAATGTGAAGGTAGGTGAATTTGGACTGTTATGTTTGTTAAAATAAGTAATTACCAAATATTTTCCTCCTTTTAGTGGGTGGTGTCTCCAGCGGACAAAGCCAAGTACGATGAACTATTCAGTAAGACTGACACTGACATGGATGGACTTGTGTCTGGACCAGAAGTCAGAGACATATTTTTGAAGACTGGACTGCCCTCTGCCACTTTAGCTCGTATTTGGTATGTTTGATCTTACATGCACCCTTCATTTCAATCTGTTAGAAAACAAGTGTAATATTGTAATTTTCTAATGTTGACAATTTATTTAAACATATAATGCATTAAAACTGTTACAGAGGCACCAATGACACTATTGGTGTACTAGTGCTATCCAGCAATGTGCCAATAATATCACAGTGTATTGACTAGTCATTGCATGGTTGTTAGGCCAATTGTCTTTTTTTACCGGACAGGATACCCTGTGAACTAAAAACAGTAGCTGATGCCTGAAGCAAAAATCATTTCTGTTATGTAAACCCTATGTCTGTTTGTGGGCAGGGAGCTGTGTGACATTGGAGACATTGGAAAACTGACCCGAGAGCAGTTTGCTTTGGCGCTGTATCTGATCAATCAGAAACTAACTAAAGGCCTAGAGCCTCCACAGAGTCTCACTCCAGAGATGATCCCTCCATTGGACAGACAGAATATAAAACAGGTATTGTGCACTAAAACTGCAATAGACAACTTAAACTCTCATATTTTTAACAAATATTACTAAACACCAAATACAACTGTGTTGTTTACTGCTTTCTTTTGTCTCTCATCCAGAATAACTTAGCAGCTGACTTCTCTGCTATCAAAGAGCTGGATTCTCTCTCTAATGAGATCATGGAATTACAAAAGTAGGTAGAATTACATTTTACTGTAGTATCAAACTCATAAACCTACCATCAAGCAGTCACCTGTGATAAGTCCCACAGCTGCTAGATTTCCTTCACCTTTCTGAGCAATAACAGAAGTGAATCCAACCATGCATTTTATTTATCAACACATGAAACTGGCATCTTCAGGACAGAGTACATTACAAGATTGAGATTGATGATGATTCAAGCCTGATTCAAAGTATGGCAGCTGTCAGCTATCACTCTGTAGCTCGGCAGAGAAAGAAGTGAATCAAATATAGAAGCCAATCAGATATTCCTTGTAGGTTGATTTATCATGACTTTCTCTCTTTCTCTCACTCTAACCTTAATCCAGCCATCTGCTTCACTCTTCACATTTGCACACATTTGCCTGCTGACTTTTACTTCGCTGGCTCCACCAGGAACACAGAACAGGATATTAGCTGCTTTGCACTTAGTCACTATATTCTACCAATGTACAAATGTTATAGGATTGGTAAGGGTTGATGAAAGAGAGAAGGTGGTGGGTCTTGTAGGGCTGGACAAGGATGGCTGGCTTAGGTTTACCTATGCCTTCTCTGCCTGACTGGGCTAAACGCACCTGCCTGTTTTGTTGTGCACCCAGAGAGAAGAGCTCTGTGGAGGACGAAGTGAAGGAGAAGGAGGAGGCCATCAGACAACGAACTAGTGAGGTTCAGGTAAGAGCATGTCTTTATTTACTCTTATTTAAATCATACTTTGGTACAAAGATAATGTATAGCTGTTATGTTGGTGCAGTTAGTTTTTACAGATCTAAAACTATGAAGGAATTGTAACTGCTCTAAAAAGAGCAGTTAATTGTGGTAAATATTCTTTTGAGATGTATTTGTTGGTACTTTTTGAACTGCTACTGAAAAGCGTATGTTTTTTAGATGCTGCCTGTAATAAAATATTGTGTTTGCAGAGAAGTTACTTGATCAGCAGCATACACTGACTATAAACGGTTACCTTTATCAACAAGTAATGTGTTTTCTTTTCCCTTTGCCTTTTGACTGTAGGATTTACAGGATGAAGTGGCCAAAGAGACTGCGGAGCTGCAACGGCTCCAGGCCCAGCGCCAGAAGGTCCAGGATGCGTTGGAGGAGCTGGACCAACAGAAGCTCTCCCTGGAGGAGCAGCTGGCTCACATTCGACAGCAAACAAGCCAAGAAAACCAACTGGTAGTAGTTTGTTTACTGTCTTGTAAGTGACTTGCTTTTTGGCTGACTAAAAACATTAATTTTTCGCAGATCAACTCGCTGCAGTCTGAGCATGAGGAACAAGAGCAGAAGATCTGTCATTTTGAGGAGGAGCTGGTGCAGGCTCGAGAGGAGCTCCTGGCGTTACAGGAGGAAAGCAGGAAGCTTCAGGAAAAGGTACAGGCTGCTAAGGAACAGCTCACGCCTCTGCAGGAGTCTGTGAGGGACTCTTTCACACAAGTTGGACAGGTTAGTTTCTGTCAATCTGATCCGTAATCACAATAAAATATCTTTGTTGGTGTAACCCTACAGGACTAAGAGGACTTGCATTGCAACTTATTTTTTTATTCGTTTTTTCATAATTGTTAATTATCTCAGGATAACGAATGTTAAAAAATTTTAATCTTAGGAAAAGTCCCCTTAGGGCTCCCTTACCCTAATAAAATCATCATATGCCTTTTTTTCTAATGATTCTTCGTTAGGTTCAACAGAAACTGAATGAGCTTCAGGTGGAGGAGCGGTCAGTGACTGCTCAGCTCAGCTGGAAGAGAGCTCTTGAAGACAGTTCTCCTATCCCAGTTTTGGTGAATGGAGCTGGTCCCACAGCGGATATGCACCAGGCAGACCCTTTCCAACATGACCTGCTGGAGGATGATCAGCCTAAAGAGCTAAAGGAAGAGGAACCAGTGCTTAACTGTAAAATCCAGTTGGATCAAGCAGAAGTTGATGAGAAAGCAGAGGAACAAGAGAAAGAAGAGTCAAAAAGTCCAGAGGAAGAAAAAAATAAACTTGATCCTTTAGACGACCTCTACACTAGTCTAGCCACATCTGATTTGTACAATAACTTGCCAAGTCTTTCAAGCTTTGCAAAGCCATGGGACACAGTGAAGGTAACACTTTATCAACATGGTGTAAAGGACAGTATTAGATTAATTCCGTTGCTAAACCTCTATTTGTTTAGGAACAAAGTAGCTCTACACCTGATGTCTCCCTAGAAGTTGTTGAAGATGACGAATTGCCTGAAGCCACTTCACCAACAGTAATTACTAAATCCTTTTAATAACATTACCTATTAATTGTCATATAATCTCTAACATGCATATCACTATTCTGTTTCAACATCTTGTTTTTTTATTTCAGGTGGAAGCACCAGAGCCAGAGAACAAACCAGATCCAGATACTCCAGAGTCACCACAAACTGCCCTGAGTTCGTCACCCCCCAGCACTGCACCCCCACAGACCAACCCTCCTGCCCTGCCTGAGATAGACTTCTTCCAATCTGACCCCTTTATTGAACGTTAGTATCACACTTTTTGTTTTTGGTTTACTTATTCTATCATACTTGTATTGTTAAAATGCCAAGTCAACCACCCAAATGCTGCCCTATTGTATGATGTAACAAGTCTTTTTGTAATGATTTGCAGATGATCCCTTCAAAGACGATCCATTTGGAAAAGCAGATGTTGCAGGTAGTTGTCTCATTCTCCATCATTAAGTCTACTTACTGAATAAAATCCCTGCTGTGCTGTATCTGTTCACTGTCTGACTCTTTGTTTGAAATCAGATCCATTTGGAGGAGATCCATTCAAAGGAAGCGATCCTTTTGCTGCAGATTCTTTCTTCACACAGACATCCCCTGCTCAGTTTTCTTCAGATGATCCTTTCTCTTCTTCAGCTGACCCATTTAGTGCCACTGCCAATGCACCAGAACCAGACCTTTTTGCATCAAAGAATGACACACCAGCTGCAACTCAAGCAACCGCAGACCCCTTCAGCTCCAAACCAGCAAACCCAGCTTTAGCAACAACTGACCCATTTAGCTCCACAGGAAACGGTGAGCATGAACAAGACCTGTTTGGAGCCAAAATGAACTCCCTCGGAGAGAAGGATCCTTTCGGGTCCCAGGATGGAAAGTCTGACCCCTTCACGTGTTCTTCACCAAGCTCTGATTTGCCCGTTGTAAGTGGTCACAAAAGCATTTATTTCTCATCTTGTCATGTAATGTTTATATTTGTTCATGTTCATGTTCCTGTATCAGTGAAATATCAAATCTTTGATTGGAAACAGTGACATAACTCTTGCATTAGCAGTAGTCATATAGTCGTATTATACAATTGTAATGCAGTTTGTGTATTGTGTGCATCAGAAGGACACTACTGTGGCCAATGACCCCTTTGCTCCAGGAGGTACTTCAGTGAGCACCAGCTCAGACCCAGGTATGACTTGTTACATGGCGCCACCTGCCTGACACTGATTTTTTTACATTTTGTGTCACAGTAATTTTAAAATGTAAAAAAATATGTTATGATTGGACTGTATATACCTAGATCTTTTTGTTTCATCAGATCCTTTCTCAGCTGTCTTTGGTAATGAATCATTTGGAGGGGGTTTTGCAGATTTCAGTGCCTTGGCCAAGGTATTATTGGTAAACCAGTGATAAATACTTTTGTCACAGTGGGAGACACTGTAGCTGATCATATATTTTATTTTTATAAACAATTTCATTTTTAGTCAAATGGTCCTGATGAGTTTGGCATCAACAACAAGAACCTTTTCCAGGAGGATAGCTCTGATGTGCCCCCAGCTCTGCCTCCCAAAACGGGTACACCAACAAGACCCCCACCACCTCCACCAGGTCAGTACCAGAATATTTAAAATATCTTCTTAATTATATCGGCGAAAACAGCGTGTCGCCGATATTATGGAATCACGTCGGTGTTCGTCCGCGTCCGCAGATCCTAGCTGTGAACGCGATAACTCAAAAAGGAATTGCCGGATCAGTTT